>KK114575.1:7137-47564 GCA_000611955.2 Stegodyphus mimosarum
CGTCTCGGCAAAGTTATCAGGAGCCGATAACGCCGCATTTACTAGCGGCACTTCGGCTATAGTTATATGGACTGGACTTCTTTCCCTTTCTAGATATTTTGTTCTCCTGATGAGGAGGGACCTGTAGCTGCCCTCGAAATCGATTGAGTGTTTTTAGTAAATGTACTTTTAGTAAAATACAAGGTTGTTTCAGCGAATTTGATTACAATGATATGCTATCTGACACTGTCATAAAATCAGTTTACTAAAATTAATGTACTATTTTTAATAATATTTTGAAACTTTTCAGTGGCAAAAAATTTTTTATCATTTACTGCCAAATATGTGAAAAATATTATCATAAATATAATATACTCTTAATATATTATATATAAAATATACATATTTATATAAATACTAATAAGTATAATATACTGTTAATGTAATTAATAAAAGGCAGTTTAACATTACATTATATATCTGCGTTACGATATTTCCAATTCTAGTATCTCTATGGGTTAAATATGCAGAAAATTCTGCAGACCATCGTCAAGCATTAAATATAAAACCTTATAATTATAAACTTCTGTACTAACATATATGTTGCAATCATCTGTGTTTCAATGTCGTCTATATTACTCATTATCTATATTACTTTTTTAAAATTTCACTTATTTATTAAATTTTTAGAATATACTCTACGGTGCTACACACTTTGATTTCGAGAAAAATTGAGCTATGATAGCTATGCTACAATCCTCACATATTTTTCTCGTATAATATACTTCTGGTTTCTTCAACATAGTATAAAATATCGGGAAAAAAATGTAGAAAATGGACGTAAATGAAAGAAGAGAAAACATGTAGGTTAACGGTTTTGGCATAGAGAAGAAAGTGTATTTTAAATGTTAAAGACTTGGTTTTATTAGATCACAATATTTATTTTTATTTAAAAGGGAAAATTTTGTGCGATTTCCTGCTGGCATGTATTTCAGCAAGATCTTTTCGTAAAGTCAAATTTTTTTCAATTTTTAATCACTTGGCATATGATACAAATAAACTCCCATTAAAGAAATTGTTCGTTTCTATTTATGTTTGTGTGTTATTCGCAGATGGAAGTAAAAATTTCTTGTCACAGAGAGTAAAATTCTTGTATTGCTTGAATGCTAGCGTATTTTAACTGGCAGGGAAAAAAATTATAACATAACTGTGATTGTCCTGCAAATATGGCTGTTTGGCTATAAGCTCAATTAAGTGTTCTACTCTTTCGTTTTTCGAATTTTTTGCTCGATCAAATACTTATTTTTCGCAAGTGTCTATCCAGTGCTTTCCGTGACCCAATTTTTTTTTTTTAGTATTCGGACTACATATACACGTCAGGACCTAAAATTAAAAGAAATTGGCTACAATAAATAAGGCTACAATAAAATAAGGCTGCAATAAAAGTAAATTGACTATCATGTTTCATGCGGGGGGGGGGAGTCAAACAAAGCAACCCAAAGGAGCGACGAATCATAATAAGCAATGTTAAGCTAAAAGTCCAAAAATAATTTAGTAAAAAAGGTATGTACAAAAATTAATGTCAGCATGTGCGTTGGTAGAGAAAGATATTGTAATTACCCGTTACTCTGTTAGTGAAGCCAGTTGTACATAAACAATATAATGAAATGATGTAAATAAAGCATGCTATTCGCTGCTTACAGTCAACGTTTCCCGTATCTTCTGGTGCACGAAGCATGAGATTTAATTGAGTTTGATGAAAGCCAAACTGTGGTGACCAGATAACTGAAACAGAGCTTTTCTGAAATCAGTAAATTCTACTATGTAATAACGGTCATGTAATTTCAAAAAAGGGTCTGCAGGAGACGGAATAAGCTTACCATTCTTTAGCATCTTTAATATCGATATAACATGCTTGTGTCTTACAGAGCTTCTTTATAAGTTAGAATGTGGTTCATCTTCTGAACTTGGGTGAAACTAATTGTGGATACAGATGGGAAACGCAAATATAGTATACAGTTCGCCCAATTAAGATTTACTCTCCAAAATACTCAGATTAAACATTGTTTATATGCTGATGCCTTATTGAAGCCTTGAAGTGTATGAGTTTAACTATCAATAAAAATTTGTTTTAAAGACATTTTAGCTATTGTCTTAATAAGATGAGATCAGTTATGCAGTTGGATGATTCTGAACTATGGTGAGCTGTCAGCAGACTTGAAGCAAGATAGTCTATTAAAGATATCGGTATTCTCCTCTGGTATTGACCATTCTGTATTTCTCGTCATTCAAAACAATTTCAAACGAAAAGGTATTAATAACCTAGAGAGCTATTTTTGGTCATTCAAGCAATGCCGAACTTTCCGTTCATAAATAGGCTTTATTATGTAAGCGCAATCGACGAGCTACCTCATAGTGGCTACTGCTTTCACCTTAAGCTGGAATTTCGCACCGAACTTTACTCTTTACAAGAGAAACATTGGCAGCTCAAAAGTACTCGGATGATCCTATTGCATATTGTGCTATTAAAGCAGTTGATCTGGTATTTATTCATACGGGCGATTATGCACGGCATACATAGAATAAATATCCCTTCTGATTCCTCGAGAATAAAGGCACTGCTTGCATGGAGTTAGCTCGGTTTGGTTTAGTTGGTTATGGCAAAGCCCACGATGACTATGTGCGTAAGAGAGGATACCTTCTTGAAGTATTATCTAAGGGAAACTGGCTCGTATCCACGTTGCACACGAAAACGCTCCTGCAGCCAGTCAGTTCGCTGGGATTCGAACCCAGTCGAACTAGTGTTCAGCAGCCACTGGTGGGCCCACTCGCATGGACCACCATAATCTCCCATTCGCATCCCTATTCGTAATCTTTAGGTCACCATTGAACTTGCTGTCTCTGCTCGTATACTCTCTCCAATTATTTCCAAACATCCTTACTTTAAATGGCAGTTATTAGTGTCTGGTGCTCTCAACTATTTAATTGAAAATATGGAAACGTCGCTGCAGAGCTCGTATAAGAAGATAGGTATCATATTCCTTATTAAAATAAGCTTTTTTCTTTGCTTAACTTCCAGCTTCTTCTTTTAGAATATAAAATATGTTATGAACATATAGAAATGATTACAAATGTATTTAAAAATATTTTGTTTTTTATAACTTTTTAGTCATGAATATGTAATCTAATTCCTACCACCATGTGAAATTTTCCGTCAATTAAAGAATAATTTTCTTAATTATGTCAAAATTACTATCGCATCCTTAGATTTTAGAATCCAGTGTAATGAGAATTCTTTCTGCCCTTAATTATTTCTATAATACTCTTAGCAAATCATTATAAGTTCTTCATTTCTTAAATACTTTTCAAAATTCTGAATCTTCATTTTTCTAAATGATGTTAACATCTTCCTTTTGTTAAGAAACGCATAGGAAAAGCAACAAAGTGAAATTTTGTTTATAGGGAAATGAATCGACGTTTACTTACGTCAATATCCGTTTAGAATTTGAGCCAGAGAAATTTTTGCCCCTAACACAATGTTTAAAGTCAAACAAAATCTTACAAAAAGTTACTTGAATATCGACTTATCAAAGAATCTAAATAGCAAGGTTTCACAGCATGTAAAGTTCTCCAATTCTAAATAAAATATGTATTTTTGCGTTGGCATTAGAACTTTTGTCACATTTATGACTTCAGTTTTGGTTTTTAGATTGGATCACTCAATTATTAATTAAAAGTTAATTTTATGAAAACTAATATTTATTATAGAAATTTCAGAAATTTTTTCATAGGAATACTGAGTAGCAACTTTAATTAAGATAAAAATAATCATTTTTGTAGAATGCAACTACTTTTTTTTCTTCCCCCCCAATTTGTATTATTTTAAATCGAAATGAAGAATAGCATTTCATCAGAAATAATTGTAACATCAGAAAATTGGAAAGAAAATTAAAAACGGTTGTCATTAGGTATTTTTTGAAAGCAGGAGATGTGAAAAATGTGCGTGGCCCTCGTCGGGATTCGAACCACAGACCTCCCGAATACGCGTCGAGTGTGTTAACCACTACACCAAGAAGGCATGCATACCTTATACGGTAATCAACTTTATGGTGCTTCCTTTAGTTTATTAAGTATAGGGTTGGTTTAGTGTTAATAAAGAAGGAAGCCCACCAGCGGCCAAGCGGTAAAGTCCCTGAACACTGGTAGTTCATTCGAGGTTCGAATCCAGCGAACAGGCTGGCTGCATGGACGTTTTCGTGGTGTTCCCCATGTGTAACGTATTAATACGAGCCAGTTCTCCTTAGAAAGTCCTCCACGAAGGCATCCCTCCCTTCCATGTAGTGCCTTAGGGCGGAACACGTAACTAATAATAATAATAAAGAAGGAAACATTAAAATGTACATAATGCCAACAATGCAATTTTATTCGCTTACGAAAATCAAATCTCGAGAAAAACTGATTTCTAACAAAAATATACATAACAGGTTAACACAGCACGAAAACTACTTTAGCATTTTCCAAAAAGCTTTAGTTCGAAACAGTTGCAAATTAAATGATACACACAAATACATGTAATACAAAAGTTTTTGTCTTAAAGTATCATTTTTCAGAAATTTTTGAGAATTACAATGTGTTAATTATTTTCTCAATTTGTGCTGTGTTAATTACGTTCTCAATTGACCAATAATTATACATTCTTAATTTTAACTAAGAATCATAGTATTTGCATTTCAATTTTTGTTTTGAATGCTATGGACAGGGAAGTTGATTCGAACAGAAATGCTTAACTAAATATTACATAATTATCCCCTTTCCATGCTGAAACATGAGAAGTACTTAGAATTAATACTAGGCCGAAATAATCCAAGTAGCTGTACCTATGGTGTAGTTGTTATCACATGAGCCTAACATGAGGAAAGGTATCGAAATCGGGTAGGTGGGAAGGGGAGTGGAAATTGGCCTTGAGCATCACATCTGTTTTTAAGACATTATTATTTCATGTGTTAATGCTATTACGAATTTATATGTTAATATTTGTATGTGAAAAGCTGACTGAAATATTGTTTCAGGTAATTATTGCTACACAGAAACTTCAAAAGTATCTTTGATGTCAGAATAATGCATAATTTCACATTTTCCATGGCCTGTAACGTTACAAAATATTATCACAAAATTCATCCATACGTCCTGACAAGTGCTGCTACTCAAAACAGCATTTACCACACATACCGACCCGCATATTACCAGTGTTCAGCAATGTTGCCATTCGACGTTTAATTTAAGATTTTCTCTAACGCATATTTTTAAATAGTCACAAGAGCTAGAGTACGATAGCTTATAGAAGAACTTAAATATCTCTACCCCTCCCCCCCAAAAAAAATAGCAGGGAAGTGCAAATTATTTGTATGTATGATTTCTACAAAGGAAAGTTGGAGCATGAAATCCGCATGCTTACAGTAGGCCTGTCCGATCCAA
Organism: Stegodyphus mimosarum; assembly: GCA_000611955.2. Classification (NCBI taxonomy): domain Eukaryota; kingdom Metazoa; phylum Arthropoda; class Arachnida; order Araneae; family Eresidae; genus Stegodyphus; species Stegodyphus mimosarum. The sequence continues at coordinate 12,592 of KK114575.1, forward strand.
AATACTTTGCAAGCAGCCTTGGCAATGCATTTGATTTCGGCGTTGTAAATATATGTGTAAAATATAAAAAAATACGATGGCTTTGCTATGCGCGAACAGGCAACCTATAATCAACTTTCTGCAGTTTCAGGATCTTCCCCCCCTAGACCGGTACTTTCGAGAACATTAAAGCATGTTATATAACCGCTGATATAAATACCGAGTACGCGCCATTTTGCTTTTTACTGTCTCTACTACAACACTCGGCGCTGTTGCCCTTAGCAGCGATAGCAGGAAGCAGTCTGATGAAAAATGGCGCGTACTTAGTATTTATACCAGCGGTTATATAACATGCCAGAATGTTCTCGAAAGTACCGGTCTAAGCGGAAGATCCTGAAATTGAGGAAAGTTAATTATAGGTTGTCTGGAGCAAAGCCATCGTATTTTTTTTATATTTTACATCTATATGATTTGGGAATGATGATTTTGCTTATAATACATGTTGAAAAACAGAATGGTAGAAGCTCGTAGCCATGGCAGATTTTAAATATTAATTTTAATTTAGTTAAACATTTTTCGGCCACAAATTAATTGGCATACTAATCGTGCATATTCCAAAATATTTACCTTTCTAATACTGTTGCGATGCAAAGAGAAGCAGCAAGCAGCAGACCAGCTAGGCCGAAACACAGGAGAGAAGTGAAGTGTTCAGGAGGAAGTATTAATTCAGAGAGGGTTAGTTTCAATTTCAATGCATTTTGAATATTTTGAATGGGTACTTAATAATGCTCTAAAATTATTATTGGCTGTTTTAGTTCCCTTTTCTTTACCAGCATTATATAAAAGTCATATAATATGGATTAATCTAAAAATGACGCAGTCCAGAAAAATTTATTACTGTTTCTAGAAAAGAGAAAGAAAGTATCCAAATTCATCTGAAAATTTAGATAAACTGTTATAATTAAATACTTCAGAATAGTTAGTTCATTAGCTAATTTTGGTACGGAAACGCAGTGGTTTTCAAGTGGAAGAGGGATAGCAACTGAATCTGATATATCCTTCTCTTGGTATCATTATATCGGATTTGATTAAATTTCTCTTCTTTTACATATTTTTTTCTGGTTTTGGTATATTTTTTCATGTTTTTATAATTTTAAAGTTTTAGTTTCACATTCTTTAATTCTTATTTTGCATATTTATATTATATTTTGAAATTTGTTGGTACTGAATTTCAGTTCTTTTGGGTCTTTGTGTAAAATTGGTTCTAAATTTCTTACTCTCTCTATTTCTATATATATATATATACTTATGATGCATATTTGATATAAATATATCAAAGTTATTAAATATGAATTATGACCATTCAGTTTTACATACTTCAGATATGAACATAACTGTCAAAACGTTCTAGTATTCAATTCACCCACATCTGCAAGTTTCTTCTATATGCATCTACTACACCAACGACCTTTTATATATATGCATATGTATAATTCATAACTATATTAATAACATTTTTAGCTTTTATTTGTGCAGTTCTACTAGTTTTTCTTGCAATTTACTGCATTTTTATACGCTGTGAGGTTTTATATTTTGTGTGTTGTGAATTTTTCTTGTTTCACTTTTTTACATTAATAAGGTTTTTGTTCTTTTATTTTAATTCGTAGAGGTCGGATGACATGTCAGGGAAGCTCTTCAGTAGGGGAAGACGACCTAGAAATAATTTTTCAAAAAACAAATTAATTTACAATCGTTTGAAGTCTTACAGTGTTGAGAGGATTCATGTTATTCATCTTTCATTAATCAAACCGGTTTAATGTTTTAAATACTTACCCCTTGACAAGCTTTGTCTGAAACATTAACGTGATTATTTTTTAAATCTGTTTATTTATTTTTTTGTGTTTTAATTTTTCATTGCTACTTTAATTTTGAGGTTTCCACCAGTGCAGGCAGTGCAATAAACCTTTTGACATCTCTAAATTTCCATTTTTACTTTTGAAAACCTTTAACATATTTCTCCCATAAACTTTTTTCTTTAGATAGGATAATATTAATATTTTTTGCTCTTTTTGAACTTAATTTTATAAATTATGTATTTTTTTAAATTATATATGTTATTAAATTATTAAAATTTTATAAATTATATGTAATTTTAGGTAAAAATTTAAAATATAATACATTATTATTATAGTTTCTATTAATAATTATTATTATTATTCATAAATTAACATCAGTTAAACATTTGTGACTACGCATAAATAATTACTACACTAATAATCATTAAAACAATCAAAAAATATTTTATTTACAGTAATAAGTGTATATTTATTATAATCAGCAAAATTTATTATACTAAAGATACCGAGCATGGTCAGGGCGCATGGATACAGTCTGTGTCTATCCATGCGCATCAAGGCCGAATATGTTAAACACGATCGCCACGTGATAGCTCCAGCGTTTCGCTATTGCTTTTTCGACCAATTCTAAACCATGACCTACAAGTCCAATGTGCTTCTCTTGGTAGTTATGGTAGCCATTCATGTTATTTTTACTTAGAAGAGTCAGAACGGATTTCTTAACTTTTGCTCTGTTAATAGCAGATGTGAAATTTTAAGTTGCATTTTTAATTTCTTTGGTTCAAACCTTCAATGAAATTAGGATCCCTTTTACAGATTTTCTTCAAATTTTTCACGTAGTATATGTATTGTGATGACAATGCTATTCTTATGTTTGTCAAAATTGAAATACAATGAAATTATCAACGTTAAATTATGAAGACAGTTGTAGGTGACGTATGTATTAATAGTAATGCAAATAAATGACTAAAACTTCAAACTAATGGCATATACCAAACATGACTAAACTGCGGCTGTCCGATACTTTAACTGCGGCTCGCGAGCTACTTGCGATCCTTACCATCTGATATGCGACTTCTTTTGAATAAATACAGTTTAATCTCTTAATGCAAATGGAATTTGAAAAAGAAATCATGTAGTGCCACGTTTCTTTATTAGTCGCTAATTTAATTTCTGATATTATGTATGTAGAAATTTGATAGGTTTCAAATTGTCCACTGTTGGCCTATCGTTAGAGCAACAAATACGTAAAATTACAAATAATTCCATTTGTGGTTGGGCTACTTTTTGAACAGATAATGGTCATCGGAATACACTAATACGAAGTTAATCTAAAACTCAATATTTATAATTCTTATATAATTATTCTCCCTAATATTTTTTCGCTCAAGTTAATTTTACTTCAGACAGTATCTGTTTACATTCTTGTGTGATCTCATGATTCCCAACAGCTGTGATCCACCAGGAAGATTTGCTATTCGTTGTAGGGTACTACTTTTATTCAGTGCTTGAATGGCTTGAGTAACTGCTGAAGAAACCTGCTTTGCCTTGCAATCCATATAGAGCTCTTTTAAAATCTGTGGAAGAATTTTACGAGGATTTTATTTTTGGTGGAGAGAACCTTCAGTCTCTTACCTGGTTAGGAGACCTATCTCAAAAATTTCTGCGGATCTCCTTCAAAATTGATTTCGTATCCCTAAACAAGTCAGGTATTTTTATGCATTTCCTTCATGTATTTCGTAACCATTCACAATAATATGCTTAATGAATACTTTTCCCATACGAAACTCTATCGTTTGTAGTAGTTCCTTGGTAATCCTAGGTAGAGATCATAATTTATTTCACCAATGGTTGCGTATGCTGAAATATTTGGAGTCGTGGGAAGAATCACTGGTTTGACAACGATTTTAATTTTAGTCAAAATGTCTAATTCCCTTATTACCAAATATTGTTATTCCAGATAGAGATCTTTTACCTTAATCATCAGATCTTTATATCAATAACGTCGCGGTCTGGGATCGTAATTTCGAACACCTTCTTTAATGATGATCGTTGTTTGTTTTTGTTCTTATTTGTTGGTTTTTGCTGTGCTGAACATGATAAAATACATTTTGTTTCACTGTTTGCGTTTTTCATTTTTTTGCATTCGTGTCGTCATGACCATTCCGAATGCGTTTCCGACCATGTATGACTATGCTATCAAAGCGTTTCCGACTATGATATGTGATTGTTCATCGTCTAGGTGTACTCTATCTCTCCTCGCTGTACTGATACACCCTGTATATATAAATAGAGAGAGAAAGATTAAGTAAAGGGAAAAGAAAAAGTAAAGCAGGAAGGAAACGTACTTTTATATTTAGTAGTTCTATCCTTTGAAGTTCTATATTTCTTTATATTTTTTAATATTTAATTGAAATTTATTCACTTGTATTCTCATGTATAGAGTTAATAATATTGAATATGTTTATTTTATTTATTTATTAGTTTTTTACTTGGGTTAGATTTGTTCTGTAGGGGAGGAATTTTGAATTTTCAGGGGTACTAAAAGTATTTATATTACTAATTCAGTGCCTCAGATAATTTTCAGCTGACAGAAGAAACAGAATAAATCTTCCTGGAAGAGTGTGTTATGATAAGAAGCCTTTACCTTCTCTTGACAACGTAAGTCTGAAAATAATAATACAGCTTTTTTTCGTTTTGTAGTCACTTGTACCACTACATTTTAATTTATATGATATAGCAAATATTATTTCGATTCCATTTTTAGTTTTTAGTTTTGAAGATTTATTTTTTTTTTTCAAAAAATTCAGTTGACTCTATTTATAATTTTCAATGCCATTAATTTGCTCAATTAATATTTTATTGTTTATTTTCTTGTTTTTCTTTTGCCTGTTTAGTTTTAATTTGAACTTAATCGATGTTTACAAATTATATCTTAACAGCATTGTGCGCAAAAAAAATGTTTTAAGTCCTTATTACATATATTTTTCCAGTTTAAGTGTATGTATATATATTATTATTAAAATTCAATTACATTTCTTTATGTTACTAGGGCTTCTTTTATACCTTTTAAGAATATTTGAGCAAGGGGTGATAGCTAAAAAAAATGTCACATATATCACATTCTGTAACAAATGAAAAGTGATCCTTTCTACCCTTCGCATTTTCTTGATTTCAGCATAGTTCAAAGATATAATTAATGTTGTTGGACAATAAAGGTGCTTTGGCCATTAAGCGGTACTAAATTTTTGGTGAACAGTTAGTCGACTTCGAATCCATTCCAGAGAATTCATAAATTGTTTACTCAGCACAGGTTGACTGAGTTCATTCACTCTACCTCATAGCTCTTATTCAATGGTGGATAAGTTTCAAGAACGTGACAGTATCAAAGCATTACCTCGCCACCGTACAGTCCTGACGGTGCATCATTCCATTATAATCAATACAGCAATTCTTTAAAGAGAAGAGCATAAGCCATGTCATTAGGAAGCTTTAGAAGTGCCGAAGCCCTGTGGAAGACCATTAAAAAAGGTGAGAAAATGAAATAAAAAATAAATAAATAAATAATTGAAATAAAATGAAATATAAATTAAAAATTAAAAAATAAATGATTATGTTAAATCGAAAATAAATAGATAAATAATGAGTGAAAGTACCTCAGCTCATATTGTTCTGGGCTCCAGCTGAGTCTATTATTTCACTTAGAAAAAGTAATGCTGGGCTCTAGTGAGCTGCGGCTTAATTTAAGCCGGGCTTCGACCTGTGAATTACTAATAATTAATTTCATACTTTAGAAGAATGTGTATAGGATAAATACCAATAAGTTTGTCTTACTATAACTTTTCTTTTCCCGAGTGACAAAATTTTATCCAGAATGTATCCTAAATTTTGTAGAAATAAAGGTTATATTGTGTAGGTAAAGTGTAATAGCAGACTTTTCATGTATTTTCTTTTACCAAATAAAATCATCATTAATGCGTACAATCGATTTCACTAGATGCAGCTGCAAAGCATGAAAACAAAATAAATATTACAGAAAAATATTTGTTGCATTTGCAGTTTTCTATAACCGATAAAGACACGAATTTCTGCTGTACGATCTGTTTAACAAATTACCCTTATTTTGTAAATGCAAATCATGTCATCAGCAAATTTTAAAGAGTATATTATATGCATGGAATGAATTTACATAGCTATAGGAAATCAGTCTTCAGAAAGATTATTCCATTAAATTTTATGTATGAATAATAGCGAAATATCTCATATATATGAGTCGAATCTTCGTTAATACGTATATACAGTAACAGCAGATTTTAAAGTTGTGTCCACTGAAAGCTTACCGAGATACCGAATCAAAAAAAATTTTAAAAGGGAAATGTGAAATTGTTATGGCATTGGATTGCAATTTAAGTCGATTTGCTGCGGGATGTAAATATTTCATTTTCTGTTTGCTAAAGGTATTTTAAGGAATTCTTTGCAATACTGCCGGTGAAAACTTAAATGTAGAGAAAAGAAGGGGAATTGAATTTATTGTTTATGAACATATTAAATCTCAATTTTAATTGCTAATAAATATGGATGAATTTTAATTGCTAATAGATAATTAGCGTTTTAAATTCTCAATTTTATCTTTCATTTAAAATTTTGATTCTGAGATAATTTTTTATTCAATACACATATAACAATTTTGTCTTTTGTAAAGGTCTTTTTTTAGTTGGAAACATTTGAATGAAATGCATATGTACAGAGCTGGATTAACAATTAAGCAATATAACCGGTCATAGGGCATCAAGAAAAGGGTGCACCACATAAATATCCTTAGATATTCAGAAAAGGGGGCACCAAAAAAAATCTCCCGTTGCCGGCTTCATGACGGAATGCATGGTGAAATTAACCCAAAATTCAAAATGAGAATTGGAGAAAAAACTGGCATAAGCATGTGTGGGAGCACCAAAATCTTTTAAGTGCTTAGGGTCTTTAAAGGTCTTTTTATCCTTATAAAGGCCCTTTTTTAAGGGCCTTTTTATCTTTTATGTGTCTCTTAATACGGCTTTACATATCCATTAGGTTTCTTTAGCTTTGTTCCCTTATATATAAATTTTAATCTTTAATTTCTCTTTTGTCTTATCTTTGTTATTCATTTAAATATGAGTTTATTTTTAATAAAATCTTTTTCTTCTTTATTTAATTTTTATATGATTATTTTTGTCTTTTGTTGTATTTTCTATACAGTTTGCCAGAAAAATAAATGCTTTAATTGTTATGTCTTTAATCTTATTATTTCAGAATACGGCAAAGGAAAAACTGTACATTTTGAATGTGGTTTTTTTTAACTTACGACAGTCTCCTGAAGTTTATGGAAAATCAGTTTTCTTTTTAATGCAAAATTTGTCCTAACAAAATCACCGCTTTTTTGGTAAAAGTTAGCGTATGGTGTAGCGGTTATTACATTCGCCTAACACTAGAGGCCGAGCGGTAAAGACGCTGAACATTGGTAATTCGGTCCGGGGTTCGAATCCCGCGAACGGGCTGGCTGCATGGGCGTTTTCGTGGTTTTCCCCATGTGTAACGTGTATACGAGCCAGTTTCCCTTAGAAAGTCCTCCACGAAGGCATCCCTCCCTTTAGGCAGATAGCCCTCGTGTGCTTTGCCATAATTGAATAACCTAACCGTTCGCCTAACACGCAGAAGGGCCCAGGTTCGAAACCTGATAGGTACAGTCTCCTTTTTCTCCCCTTTTAAGTTCGAGTAAATGACATATTTTTCTCGAGGCAAAATATTAATTTTTGTATAAAAGAGTGCAATATCCTTGATGTTACTTGTAAGAATTGTTTAGTTTTTAAAGTTTTCTTTAAATGATTACTGATTTTTATTCTTTTTAGAAGTAATCAAAAGTGACAGTTCAAAAACATTATAAGTTATGGAATGAGTATATGGAGTATAAAATATAAAATATGGAAAAACGGAAAAGTAGGAAAATTGAATTAAGCAAAAGAAATACGGGGGAAAGTCCTTAAAATGAAATATGCCGTAAAATAATAAATGTACTTGTAGAGACATTAGGTTATTACGAAGCAGGAGACATGAAAAATGAGCAACGCCTTCGCCGGGAATCGAACCACGGACCTCTGGCTCAGTATGCTGACCACTACACCACGAAGGCACGCTAAGAATGTGGGAGATATACCTTATATACTCCCCTTTTTAAAGGGCGACTAGGGTTTTAGGGGACCTAGTCGCCAAATCCTGGGTGTGGAGAGTCATCATCCACAACCCTTTTAGTTCGGGCGCCACTGTAGAGACATTAGGTTATTACGAAGCAGGAGACATGAAAAATGAGCAACGCCTTCGCCGGGAATCGAACCACGGACCTCTGAAATACCGGCTCAGTGTGCTGACCACTACACCACGAAGGCACGCTAAGAATGTGGGAGACATACCTTATATACTTAAACGTACTTATATGTCTTCAGTATCATCAGTTATTCAGAGTTTTGTAAAATTAGGCAAAAAAAAAAAAATATTTACTGTAGATTCATTTTGTAGATTTTTAATATTAAACTCTACAAATTTCTAGGGCGATTGATATAGACCTCTCTTCTATAAAAATAGGAAAGGATAAAAGAAGACGGAAAAAAAAGAAGAAAAAAAAATTAATAAAAAATGTGTGTTGCTTCTGGTCTAATTTTACATTTCATAATCATCACTTCCGTATTCACGATCAATTTTATTCATCGTTATCAATTCGTCATACGTCTTTATATATATATATATATATATATAGAATTCATTAATGAAAACGGTCGTTAAGTTTAATTTTTTTTAATATCGTGAAATATTATTGTGAAGTAGTATTATTATTTTAGAAGTGAGAAGTAGTATTATTATTTTTCGTACTTGAGTAAAGTGTCCCCCGACACCCTCGCTTTCAATCATGTTAATCCAAAGAAAATTTATGAACATAATAAATAGAATGCAATCTTTGCAAAAAAATTATTGTATATAAAAGTTGAAAAAAATATTTACAGAAGATAAGAAGGTACAATTAAATGTACGAAAGGAAATGTACATAATATACATAAATGACCAGAAAATGAATTAATTAACTTCCGTGCTTGTGAGTGTTAAAAGTGAGAAATTCTGTATAGTGTGTTAACTTAAATTCATCTGACTTAAAATCTACCTACTTGGCTTAATTGACCTAATAACAGTTTGGTAACTTGGTTAATTGATTACTCTTTCATTTTTAATATTTCAATTTTTAGCTTTTTCATTTTACCAAAAATTTTCATTATTCATTTTAAATGCTTATAAGTTACTTCACTCTACTAAATTTCTACTATCTTTCTCAAAGGAAAAAATATACTTAATAATCCATTAGTAAATAAATTATTATTCTATTACTTTGCAGCTTTTGCGCAAGTATTAGGAAATTTATTAAGATTAATTAATATATTTACTTCAATCTTTGATATATATATATACACATATACACTAGTGGAAGTACCCGCTGCCAGTTGAGTTAGATTGAGAGTAATGTATCTAACACAGAGAAAACGATACCGCTGTAATTCTTCTCTAATAACGATACAAAAATTACGATTCGTAGTCTTACATTTTTGAGTCTGATGCGATATGGAACCCACAAAAAATTTCGTTAGAAAAGTAAGCTAATTCTCTCTCATTATATCAGCAATAATGGCACGCAGTTTTTAATGATTTTCGTCTTTCTAATCAAATATTCATCAAAGCTAAGTTCCATCCAATATTTCACCTATATTCAATTTTAGTCGATTAAATGTGGCAAAAAAATTATCATAATTGATCAGAACTCAATAAAGCGAAGAAACAAGCAAACACACAAACAGACATTCTGCTTCATATATATAGATTTTGTAAAACTTACAGATTTTTGATTAACAAATTCTACTACTTGAAAGCGAGCAGTAGCAACATTTTCGAAATAAAGCATTTTTATGTCCAACGCGCGACACTTGCCACTCGGATAAATGAGGGCGAAAATCAGCGCTTTCAGAGTTTTTAATTAATATTTCGCCTGATTAAAATCGTACGAAGATGGAAGTAGTCGAAATGGCTTCCCAGGAATTTATAGAATCGGGAATAACGTATTTAATGTTTGGCAAGGCTATTTTTAATTCATCGTAAAACTTCGAAATTTTTTATTAACACACTTTGTTGGAGTTTTACTAATGTAAGTTTTAAGTTTTAAAGTTCAATATTCAATAACACATGAAAGTCAAAATTAGGATAACAATTCTAAATCACATGACTATAACAAATACTGCATGGGTGTAAAAGTTTGTGACATACATGATAAAACAACATTTAGACTGTGAAACTTGTGTGTTCAAATAAAACAGTAAATAATACCAGAAAATACTCCAACAGAAGGAATTAAAATTGCGTTGTGTTATATTTAAAATACTATCATTTTATAACAAGTTTTAATTAATGTGTTGGGTCCAGTGTTCTAAGTTATTAGAGAAGATATTACAAGATAAGTTAAATTAAATATATGATTTATTAGAGGTAAACTGACTTGGTACAAATTATACATTTATATGGTGATGGTGGCGGTTGGGAATTGAGGAAAAGTAGCACATACTCGTTAACAATCACACCATAACAGGAGCAGTTTCTCGCTGGACATGACACAAGAAATATACTTTTTCAATAGCCTTGCCATGCTCTGTGGGAATAGAAAAAAAAAGTTAGTTATCGAAGATTAGGTAGGCATTCTCCTCGCCCTCCATAAGGGGGATTTCTGTCCTCCATTACTTCAGACATCGTTCACTGATAACGCAGACAGCTACTCTGGACGAAGAGACAGTTTTCTGGTCTCGTGACACCTTCAGTAATTTTTTGCCTTCTCGCCGTCTGCCAACGTCTCTTCTCTCTCGTAGATCGCTGCAAGCCTTTTTCTTCTGTCCGTCAAATACTCGTTTGGCGATCCGAGATGGTACAAATCAAGCCAATTGCACGGCAACCCCAGGGGAAAGAATGCACACAGGAAGGTGAAGCAAGGGAGTTGGGATGCTGTAAGTTGGCGAATAATCGTCGATCCTCCAAGGTCATCAACCTGTCAGCAGGAGCTAGCCTCGTCTCGGGGTCCCATTCCAGCATGGTGAAAGCCTGCAAGTAAGCGAATCACCCCGACCCCTCAACCTTGGCGTAGCGTAGTTGTATGTAAAAAGTATCCGATCCAGCAGGGTGCAGAAATCTCACTTGATGACAGATATTTCCCAGACCACTGTCTGGCGGACGAAGGAAATTCGAAAACAAAGTCATAAATCTTGATTTCCCAAAAGGCAACGTAAAAAGGTTTTCGAAAAGAATTAAGGATTTTGTTTTTAAATACTAATTAATATAAGACCGAAGAAAAGTACTTCAATTAAAATATAATAATCACATAGAAAAATTTCTTAGGTTTTCTACAACACCAAACACGACCACCATAGTCAGAAAATAAAAATTACTTCAATTAAAATATAATAATCACATAGGAAAAATTTTATGTTTTCCACAACATCAATGCATGTAAGATTTCAAGAATTTAATGTACAAAAGTATTATTTCAGTGAGAAGTTCGGCCTAGTTTTATTAATATTTACGTATGGAGAAGGCTCTTCTTAAGCTCATGGTCTGGCGCAACTGCTTTTGTTGCGGGGCCCTTAAAACGTTACAGGCATTTTATTATTATTATTATTATTATTATTTTTAAGGGGAGGATTTCGTTTGAATAATATTATGTCCATTTACTACTGATATTGCTTCGGAAGAGTACGAGGCTATCACCAGTTCATTTTATGCTCATAAAATCGGTATCAAATACGAGTACATTTGTTTCGTGTTATGTTATCAGTCGACAATGTTCAGTCTAAAATGAATGCTGAGGCTTTAAAAATTAATAATAAATCGATGTATTACTTTATACGGGTAAACTTTACAACATAATCAGAGGCAACTGTAAAATTTTTTATGCATTAATTATAATCCTTCAATATATGCATCTTTGGTCATACGACACACATCTACTCGTAATTAAATTCTTCCCAACACGTAATTAAATTCTTCCCATTCTCGGTGTACCATGTCCGCCGTGATGGCCTGTAGTGTATGCTTTATCCGATCACAAACTTCCTCAAGGGACACCATTAGCGATACATAAACTTGATCTTCACAAAACCCAAAGAAGAAAATTCGCATGGTTTTAAATTCGGCGAACCGGGTGGCCAGAGGAGAAGGTTGTTGGCTGCTGTTTCAGCATGTAAATCCAGCGTTGGTGAAGAATATGAATAAGAAGCTCTCGTACATTCCTGTGAAAATCTCGTAATCTGATGGAGCACCGTTCAGTGGCAAAATGTAATCATCATAATTGGCGTTCAGCTGGGGTAACAACTAGGTTTTCAGCATATCTGTAAATGACTCACTGGTCCCAGTTTCTTGTTCGAAGAAACATAGGCCGTGCACTTTCCGGCAGGACACCGCACAGGAAACTCATTTTTGGAGAATCACGTTGATGGAGTACCTATGTATGAGGTTCTCGCTCCCCCAGATACGAACATTGTGTTTGTTCACCTTGCTACTTATATGGAAAATGGCTTCATTGCAGAAGATGAGTCTTTCTACGAAACTATCTTCCTCCATTTTTAACTGCATCTCTTCCTTCACAAAAGTTATGCCTTTTCACTCTGTCTGCGTGTGTAAGGGCCTGTAATAACCCCACTTTGAACGGTTTAATACACAGTTTGGTTTAAGATAATAATAGTTTAAAATAACAGGTTTGTATGGTTTGAAATTAACTCAACACCTTCCACACCGTATCTTTTGGCATATGCAATTCCCTACTTTCTTTACTAAGTGACTTGCGAGAACTTCGCTGAAACACTTTCAACATTGCATCAGACACACGAGGTCGACCAAAACTCTTCCCTTTACAAAAGTATCCAGTTTTCACGAGCTGTCGGTACTACCTACTTATGTTATTGTTGTGTAGTGGGTGAGTTTCTTTGCACGAAACTCACGCTGCACGGTAACCCCATAGATCTCGACAACTCACAAAGGAGCACACAGAAATCCTTTTCGAGTACTGGCGCCATCTAAGAAATTGACGCAGCGGCTGCTCAATGTTGTTACTCATGCTCATTTGTCTGACAAAGTCAGCCGAAGCCCACGAGAGTTCTCGCGTCAACGAGCGCTAGATTACGCCTGTCGTTGGCAACAACCTTGAGCACCTAACAGGTGACAGTGCGATTTGGCTCAGTTCCGCCCCCAATTTTGATCGAGAGCACCCCGGGGGGCGGGTCCGCGGGTCTCCTACCCGTCTCCCCTTCCACCAAAACACATGAGAGGACTTCCGGCTCGCCGCATATTTAAAGTGCCGCACCGACACCATCTATTTACAAACATCCATGCCTTCTCCGGGGTTCGAACCCGGGCCCTTCGGCACGGCAGTCAGCGACGCTAACCACTATACCGGTTGGACTGCTCAATAAGCATGACAAGCAAACAGCAGGTAGGGCATGGAAACTTGTACAGTTGTCAATCCTTACGGTGCGTGTTTTATTATGGGTAACATAATACATCAATTTATTATTAATTTTTAAAACCGCACCTTTCATTTATAAATACCCTGCATATAATTGCAGCAGTTAAAATCGGAAGTAGTGTTCGCAGTCATAGACTGGCTGACCACGTATGTTTAAAAACGACGAAGACTTAACAGTTTTGCTCTTTTACACCGAAGTACGCTGGCCATTAAATGTACACTGCCCGAAAAAAAAAATCTAGCTTTTGTAACTAACTAAAAGAACTAACTTTTTGTACGTATGCTTAGAGATATATCTAATTTAACATGATGGTAAAAATTTTATAGGTTGTAATTCAAAATAATTATTATAATTCAAAATGTTTTCAAAAAACTTATAAAAATTATTTAAAAATACAAATTTTAAAAATAAATCGTTAAAAAAGGGTCAATTTTATTTGGAATGAACCTAAATTTCGAAATGTGAAAGGAAGAATCCACAAAATTTAATAAAAAAAAAAGAGAGATTTATAAATATATACCAAATTCAATTAACATGGAGAAGCTAAAATTTTAAGAGCAAATTTTTTAAAAAGTACTCATGCAATTCCTACAAAATTTGGCAGTTTGGCATAATTTGTCTCGTAGAATCGAAATATGGAAAAAAATTGGCATGTCATTTCAGAAGAAGTCCGATTTTGTGTTTGAATACCTCTATTAGAACAATGCTATATATAAATCTAATACATATCCTAAGTCACGCTTTCGAGACATGAAAAACGCAAATTGAATTTCGGCAATCGGTCCACTAGAACGGGAGATATAGAACTGTCCTCCCCCCCCCGTGTACCTGTTTAACTAAATTTTATTGGTTTAGTTCGACCATCTCAAACGCAACCTTGGCTGGCATTCTGCCAAAACCCATAGACTCGTCCAAAAGGGGCGTTATTACTTGCTGCAGCGTGAAAGGTCACGTGAAGGTCTTCGCTTCTCCGGAAAGAGAGAATTTGTATCCTCGAGGAAAAGAAAGTCCCCTTCGTTCCACCCTATTTTAGGAATAATTCGGTCCGAATGGCGCATGCTTGTTTGCGCCCATGTTTGTGGATGAGGCGGTCGAACTATACTTTGACTGAGAAAATTCTTCATGTTACCACTCTGGTGTCTAATGATACTAATCACTTGCAAGCACTTCTTGCAAACTAAGATCTGAAACATCTAGTTTCCTTCAACTCCCACTTGGACTTAGCAGTGCTGCAGTACTTCAGAAAAAGAACGCTATCTCTAACTCATAAAACTTGTCACGATCCTAATAGCTTTAAATATGTATTATCAAATACATAAAATAAATTTATTACATTCCTGTATTAAAACTAGAAAAGAGGGGGGAATACGCCTACCGGCTCTGGTCCAATTCCACTTGCGAATTCCCTTTGCAGATCTCTGGAAAATATGGTTAACATTCTTCTTCTTTTTCAAAGTAGCTTCCAGACCGGTGGATTAATTACTTATAAATCATGCCCCTGGAAACGACTATTTGGAACACTTTTATGAAAACAGAACTACGTGGTTTCCATTTACTTTGATATACATATGAAAAAGTGCATACTATGATTTAGATATGAAAAAGGTATACTTTTATATACATATGGATAAGGCATACTTTGATACACATATGAAAAAGGAATGCTACATAATCTGGATGCGCTAAAATATTTAACCACTTGTATTGAAGTTATTATGCGTGGTAAGCTCCTAGTTTTATGCAGAACATAGATTGAAGGCCAAGACTTTGCAAGCAAAAGTAAGTTCTTCACTTTATGATAATTTCATTCAAAAAAAAAAAAAAAGAATGAAGCAGATGGATGGATGTTGTGTGTTATACATTTTACCTCAAAAATAAATTCCAATTTAAAAAACCCTTTTCCAAAATGGATGGAGCTTTGGATGATGTAACATTTCTCTATAAGGGGCATTTCTGCGTATCAGAGGTATTTTCTGAAGCACAAGAAATTTTCTGAAAGTTGTAACTAAAATTGGAAACAATAGTGACATTTCCGTACAGCCGACCTGAAAGAATTAACCTATCTCACATTTTTTTTAATAACGTCCAATTCTGCTCTGCTGTTAGTGGTGGATGTTTGTTTTTATTTTTTTTTCTAATGCTTAAAAAAAATGTATGTAAAACGAATTTCACTCTTGTTGCAGCATCTAAAGAGAAACCATGTGCAGTTCACAGACCCCTATTAAAACTGACAGTTTCGTGGCAAAGCACAGTAAAAAAGTTTTGAGAGTTTTAGAATAGTACTTGTACATCTAACGTATAAACATATGAACGAGTTTCAGAAGATGCCTCAATGCAAATGCTTTTTTAGTGAAGATTTATAGCAATGATCAGTAGTCTGTTTTACAGGAATTATGACATTTTAGTTAATATACCATCATTAAAGAAATATAATGCTTCATAGAATACGGAAGAAGTATCAAGATTCCTGCCAGAATCAAATAGCACTGATGATTTAATTATTCCTGCTAATTAATTATACTAGCTTTCATTCATTTATACCATAGTTAAGACACAGGCAAGGTTCTCATCGTAAGCACGAAAAGGAAGAACAGGTTTTCAAATAAAAGCACAAGTTATTTCGTGAATGGAATATTCAAATGAAACTATAAGCGGTTTTCTGAGTTGTAAATCTTGCATACAAATTTGAGTAACTGAGGAGATAAACATAAAGTGATGACTGTAGCATATGCTTTGATGTGCGGTATAGAAAGAAAAAGATTTATAATAAAATCTTTCAAGCTTTCGGAAAAGCTAATTGAAATCCGAACCGCATTAATATGCATAATAACAAGAAGTAATTAGTTACATTCAAATTGCTTATTTTCCAATACAGCTATTATAGGATGTAACTAGCACTTTACTGAAGCACTTTGGAGAAGCAACAAAGACATTCGTCTAATAAATATATATCTGTAAAATGGAGGGGGGGGAATGAATGCGTGCCAGAATGAGCATAACATTAGTGCACCTTCCTGAGCAGTTCCTCAATAAAGAATGTAAATTAAGAGCATTTTCTTGATGCTTTGTTAGTCACTAGTTAGATAACGAAAATATTGTGGAGAAAATGTGAAATTGTAATAATAGAAGCATAGACTAAATTATATTGTAGAAAAGTGAAATTTCAAACTCAATAAGCCTATGTAAAAACCTCATCTGAAATTCAGAAAACTCATTAAAATATTCAAAAAAAAAAAAAAAAGATTTGGAATACATCGATTATCAAATCAATCGTACAGATTTGAATTTTTCTGAAAAGGAGAGGATAAAAGTTATATCCAGGTGGACAAGAAGACTGAAAGTAACTTAGTGGCAATAACTTACGAGAGATATAAAAAGTGCCTAAAAACTTTGCTGTTTATGTCTGACTGGAATATAACTAAGAATATTTAATCAAAAAGTTAAGAATTGGAAAAATATAATCAATGATTTGAACTTTAAGCACAAAATATTAAAAAAACTCGTGATTTAAAAAATAATGTTTTAATTTCGGATTGGCGGTAAAATCTAATTTTTTACTGCCAGCCCGAAGCTTTGGATAAAAGGAGAAAGGAAATTACAAATGTTTGCAAGACAGATTTAAGATATTTATCATTTTATACTCAAATACGCGTTAACACGTACATTATATAGATATGTTGTTCAAATCTATATTTATACCTTCCAATAACCTACAATTTTTCTTAAATAAATTGAAAATCAGAATCACTATTCCAAATTTCTTTGGAAGGTAATCAAAGAAGGTAGTATTGCACAGAACTGGCCCTAAGTTATACAAATTACGATTGCCTATCCATCGATGAATAATATTTATGCGAAAATGTCCATTATTTCGATTTGTTCAGAAATGTCATGTGCAGAACAATGACTAAGCCGAGTTTTCTATGTTGATGATTATTAGGTACAGTGGGTAAAGAAAGTATTGACAATCGCCTATAATTGACCATATTACATAACAAAAGAAATACTTGAATAGCTGGACATAACGAACACAGGAGGTAACAAACACGCATATCTAATGAAACTTTCAATTTAATATGCCTTTTACACAAAACATGCAACAAAAATGTAAATTTGTATGTCAAAAAAATATTGGCAAAGTTCTCTAACTGCTATGCAAATTTTGTTATATTGTCACGTGCTTAGACTGATAAGAAATCTTGTTAGTATAAAGTCTGCAGTGCTACTTTAAAACTTTTAAAATGTTATTTTGCTAATACTGTGATAAATGGCTTCGAAGGCGAAGTAGTTGGATGTTAATGTTAAAAACACGATTATTCAGCTCAGCAATGAAGGTTTAACTTATCGTGCTATCGGAATAAAGATGAACATAAGTTTATTTACTGTTAGAAGTGTTGCAAAAAAGTTCAAAAAGACAGGATCGACGGAAAATAAGATTAGAAATGGACGGCCTAGAATATTTTCTGCAAGGGAAAGCGTTGCATTATTAAAGAAGTTAAGAAAAATAATTGCACCCTAGTTAGCCAAAGATGTTGCTAATACTTCGCATAAAACTTTTAGTGTACGGACTATACGGAATGTCTGATATGGAGGAAGTTATTATGGAAGGGCAGCTAGAAAGAAACCTTTCATTTCAGAAATAAACAGGAGAAAGGAATTAGATTTTACAAAATCTCATTTTAATTTATCAGAAGAATTTTGGAACACTGTTATTTTGTGCGACGAATTGAAGTTTAACATTTCCGAGAGTGAAGGACGACAATATGCGCGGAGAAAGCTTAATGCCAAACTGGAAAAACAATGTTTAACACCGATTGTAAAATATGTTGGAGGGAGCCTCGTTGTTTGGGGCTGTATGGCAGCAAACGGAATTGGTAACCTGTGATTCATTCATGGTATTATGACATCACGCGCGTACATAGACATATTGCGCTATACGATGAAATTCAGGACCCAAAAACTTGGCTTAGGAACGTCATTTGTGTTTCAGCTAAGTGTATGACCCTAAGGATACTGTGGCAATCATCTGGTAATAGTTACTCTATAATGCTCCTCGCCAGTTAAAGACACCGCTTCAATCGCCTGACATAAATTCATTTGAAAATTTATGGCACAAATTGGACCTAAAAGTCAGGAAACATAAAATTTCGTGTAGCGATGAACTTAAGCATATAGTCCTGCAAAGAATAGCACAAAATTCCCAACAGGTCTTTTTCAACAACACGTTTTCTCTATGAGAAGTAGATTACAAGCTGTTATAGATGCAAAAGGTATGACCACAAAGTATTAAATTTTGTTCCCACATTTACTGTATGATCTTGCCAATACTTTTTTGACATGCAGATTTACGTTTTTGTTGCATATTTTGTGTAAAAGGCATATTAAAACGAAAGTTTCATTAGATTTGTGTCTTTATTGCCTCCTGTGTTCATTATGTCCAGCTAAAATTGTCAAGTATAATCAATTACAGACAGTCGCCAATACTTTTTTTTACCCGCTGTAAGTTGTTAATGTACTGATACCGTTTAATCGGCAAATATTCAACGATTCAAGTTATCAAACTGCAAGACCAATTATATACTTATTTTCAAAACGATAAACTTGCACATTGATAGAGGTCTGTTTAGAAAGCTGTTTCTGAGCCTGACCTTATCGGATGAAATTTATGGTGTGTTATTGATATAATCCAGCCTATTACTATATATTCGCCCTAGTTTGCTGACAAAACTCTGTTTTAGAACTCAGCGGAAAATCTCTTCACCAGAACATTCTCAAAATTTCTGTTGAATGGTTACATAGAGACGCACGAGGCAACATAAAAGAGCAATCAAGTTAAATATCTTCTTTATCTTCTCTGATGAGCTTTTAAGTCAGTCTTTTGCTGGCAACTGATTGCTCTAGGGCTTCAAATTAGGTATCTGTGCTCCGAAATAGAATTAACACCCCATTTGTTAAACATACTGAGACAGAATACAATGAAATATATTGATTCAAGCGCTGCCGTGGAGGCAATATTCGAAAATCGTCTCAATTCAGAACAATGTTTGGCTATAGATCGTAGCCAATCTCGAAGATACATACTCGATCACATATATACACGTGGCTTTGAAAGCAAGTTTCAGCAATAGCACCATCTTTCTAACCCGCAGTCGATATGAGAAAAGCCTCTGCATTTAACCACTATGACGATGGAATTATTTCATCGATACAGCGGATGAAGAATGATTACCTTTACGTCAACGTGAAGCCCGCGTGAACTTGTTTTTAGAAGACGAATTAACAGCTTAGATCTCACGGCAAGAAAAGATTCACAGGGCAAAGTAATGTTCGTTTAGTTGAATTCACGCGGCGTTATATTTCAAGAATTGCTCTGTTCGAGTACTAGTTACCAGTATCAGCGATAAACCATACTTTTAATAAATCTACGATCTTGCTGACGAAAATCTGCGGCCCTCATGTAATTCGATTACAGCAAGGCAGCGCAAAATCGTACATACTTTTAGGCATAGTAGTACAGAAATTACTGAGGGTTTGGATTGGGAAGTTTTGACTTCTGCCTCTACAGTTCAAATTTCGCATTAACAGATTGCCACATTTTTCGATTGTGAGCTGTGCCTTCGAGAGATAAGTTTCCATTAACGAAGCTTGCGGAATGAATGATTAGAAGAGTTATTCAGTTTTAAGCTAGATCGAGTTCCAAAGAAATATATCTAAAATTTGCCCGAAGATTGGTGAATGATCGTATTTACTTTCCACGACAATCACCTTTTGGTTTTTTACAAAGTATACATTCATAGCATGCTGCAAAGACGGCTAGAAAAATTTTCAGTGCCCCAGTATTTGAAGGAGAGATGTTTAAAGGACTTGAATCCACTTATAACACTTTCAATTAATTCGTTGAGTATCTCTAGAGCGCTATATCTACCTAAAATAGACGCCACGTTGAAGATCCGTAATCTTCCCTGTACTCTGTGTCATCGACGCTTGATCCTGTGCGCCAATGAGCCCTTTGAATTGGGTGGGAGCATCAAATTAGATGTACATGAACGTCTGTTCTTTAATTACTATTTTAATGCAATGCTCTTATGATGAAATCCTATTCCTACATTGTTTATCTTTATGTCTTCTTAGTTTCTTCTAGCTTCACAGCAAACACTGTCGTTTTGTATACATATTTTCGATTTACGAACTTTGGACTAGAAAAATCCTTGCTTAGTGAAGTGAATTCAGAAACAGAGAAAAGGTTCGTTATTTCTAAATGACAAGGTATGAAAACAAGTTTTTAATATATATATATATATATATCAGTGAAGATATATATATATATATATCAAACGTATATCAGTGAAGCTATATGAGGCAAATTTTCTATCAACATAGATGCAGATATAGTGACAATGACGGCAAATTATCATCTGAAAGCATCTGCTGCAAAGAATGAACGTATCGATCTGTATAAACTGTAAAGTCTGCTTGTCTGTGGTTCGTACTTTGACAATTACTTGGAAAATATCCGCATTTTTTGGTGTATATAAGTGTCAGTTTTTGCAATAAGCTTTGTATATTTTAGCCAAGGTAAGTTTGTTTTTAATGTTATATAATTTTTATTTGGGCAATAAATTTCATTTGATTTTAATTTTACTTAATAATTAACTGTTACTTGATTTTTAATAGCATGATTTTTGAACCTATATCTCATATTTATGTGCTTTTAAGTTAGGTTATTTGAATAATGGCAAAGCATACGAAGCGTATCTGCCGAAGAGAAGAGATGCCTTTGTGGAAGCCTTTCTAAAGAAAACTGACTCGTTTCCATATTACACATGAGGAAAGTACGAAAACACCCACGTGGTCAAGTGTTCGCTGGGGTACAAACTATAAGTGTTCAGTGCTCTTAAACATTCGGCCGCTGTGAAACCACCTGTTTTCAATTCATGCACATCGTTTTAGTATCAATATGAATCACCTTTGTTGTAAATAATTTAGTTATTTTATGCTACATAATTCCGTATGTAACAGTATATCATATTTATAGCAATAATATGCGCATTTTATTGACATTGTATTATGTTCTATTAACAGAGATTACTTTTACGATATATACTAAGCATGTGCTTGGCACAGATTAAATTTACTGATTATGAATCAAAAACTGTAATCACGTTGACAATTCTGAGTGTTATTTATTTATTTATCTTTTAAATTTCAGTATGATAGAATCAAATTTTAAAAAATTCCATAGTTTGCTTAACAGGTTTGTATAACAAATATGTATCTGTTCAAAGTTTTCAAATAAATCAAAGTTATTTATCATCAACAAATAAACAAATTGCATTAAAATTCATAAAAAACTAGATATCAAAATAGAGAAAGACAGAGAAGAACAGATTGCGAATAATCGACTGTAGAGATGCTCTGAAAAATGTAGGGTAATGCAGAAAAAAAATAACAACACACAAAGCTCAGAAGCTCTTTTCAGTAATTACTTTTTAATATTTTTATTGGATTATGTGTAATTTTATCTTTATTAGATTATTTCGGTATGGCGAAACACTTACGGATATCTGCTCAGCAGAATGAATGCCGTCGTAAAAGATTTTCTAAGGGAAAATTGTTCTTATTCACGTCGCTCTGTACAGGAGAACCTCAAAAAACGCTCATGCACCCGGGCAGCTCACCTGAGTTCGAAGAAATACCGAACTAACCACTCTTCAGCGGTTTTAAACAATTGGCCACTGGTGGGGCTCAACTTTGTTACTTTTAATAAATAGCTTTAAAATTTTAATTTTTAGTTATTTTATTTGCTTTATTTTCAGCCTAACTTTCAAGAAACAAAAAGCACACTCAGAACTGCATTAAATTATAATAACAGAGACGTTTGTCCTTTGAGGCCGCTGAGTGGAAAATACTTCAAAAAGTGGGTAGTGAGCCGGAAAAGGTTGGGAAACTATGGTCTAAATACTTTCTTGCAAACTTTATAATTCTCTTCCCACCCTTTCATCGCATCTTTCAAAGAGATCCATTTAAAATTCCACAGATTTATGAATTGTTGGGAATTCTCGATGTGAAATGTCTAGCCGCATTAAAATTTATTTCTTATATAAAACATGAACGCGAGTCAGAATTTACTTGAAAAATTCTCCATCAAGGCAGGTAGCGGTCATGAATGTTTTACCGTGTTGAAATAATTAGTAAACATTTTTCATGTAAAGAAAGTCGATTCTAATAGATACCCAAAAGTTCTCTTGTAAAATTTCTTTTAGACTGCACGACTTTTGTAAAATCAATACGGATAAACAATTACCTGATTACTAAAGGTATATTTATTCCGATTCCAGAAAAATATCTCCATCTTTGCATAGATCAGTGCTAGTAAAATGTACATCAGCAAGTTACAAAATCATAAGTCTTTTTCAAAACAAATAGGAAAATACTGTGAAATCTGAAACCGTTTTTCTCAGTTCGGAACGTTTGAATATTCAAACTATGAGTAAATTACTGAAACTCAGACATAAGCCCGTGAGTTGTTTGTGTATAGATTAATGGATTTATCACATGAAATGACGCGTGTAGGTAGAAGAAACTTATCCGAGAAACGAGCCTCTTTGTCTCTTGCTATTGGAGGATCTAAGTCGAAACATTAGAATATTCGAAAAAACTGTTAGAAGATGTTTTTTCAGTCCCGTGTAATTACGCGGGGCTTTTTGAAACTGTACTCAATTGTTTCACGTGAAGCTTTGTCCTCACACAGTTTCTCCAAAGAAATGTTTTCGTATAAGTCAACCAATAAGGTGTCTCGAAAGCAAAAATTCTGGAAACTGTTTCTTTCAACGTGCTGCTGAGAGTAGCTTGTAGATTTGATAACACTTTAATGACAAAACACAGAAGTGTTCTCTACGCAAAGAGAGGGATGCCTTGGAGGAGGACATTCGACGGGAAACTGATTCTCATTGAAGTTATACATGGGGAAAACCCCACGAAATACCATACAATCTCCCGTTCGTCGGGTTCCAAAGCAGGTTGCACTTCTGGTGTTCAGCAATCTTATCCACTCAGCCATAGGTAGACCCAACTTGCTGAGAATCCTTAAGATAGTGGTCTACCAGCGACCGAGCGATAAAGTCGCTGAACACTGGTAGTTCGATCCGAGGTTCGAGTGTCGGCGAACGGGCTGGCTGTATAGGCGTTCTCGTGGTTTTCTCTATGTGTAACGTACACGACGTCAATAAAAACAAACATTCAACCAATAGACAGGAAAAATGTTTAGTTCCTCATAAGATAACGAATTTCAAATTTTCTTGTTTATTTGATTTCATTCTCTGCTCGCAGAAAATTATTAAGCAAAGAAAAAACACATAATCCCTTTGCTCATATTAGTATTGCTGGATCTCCTTGAATAAAATTTTTGAAAGCGAAATTGCGGCACATTCGAATTCATCAATCACTAAACACAATTATTTATAACAATTTTAAATATATCTTCCAAAACAGTTTCAAAAGTAAGTTAATATCCATTTATCGGATAGGTAATGGTTTCATACATGTATTTATTATTAATTGTCAGATACATTCAGGAATCTTTGAATGAATTTCCAAATAAATATTATATACAGTTCATAAATTTAATAACACTAATATATTACGATCCAGTGATAAATTTACGGAATAGCGAATGTCGTAATCGCGAGGAACCAGCGTTCCAAAGGGTCTTAAAATTTTAAACACACTCCGTGTTTTAAGACGAGAAGGGACCCAAATTTTAATTAAAATAATAACAATTTTAATAGTAATAAACATTTTAATAGTGATTTGTCCTCGCTCCTTTAATTCTGTAATTGTTTAAAAAAGAAATCGCGCGCTCATTGGCAGTCTTTTTCCGTCACGCTCTCATATTTCATCATTTTTGACAAGCGTAGAACTTTCAAGATAAATTCGATTTTATGTTGAAAAAGAAAACTGATATAAAATTTAGTGTTAATCATTTTCATATTGTAGCTTTGTCATGCATTAACTTTTTAATGATTAGATTTATGCCATATCATCATATTATTTTGAGTATATTGAATAACTTTTTCAAATTAACCATATTTTCTCACCAAGATATCGAACAAAATTCATGCTATTTGGTACAAAAATAAAAGGCTTCTAAAGATGAACTATTCATAAAATTTTTAATTAAGTTACTCACGCAAATCTTAAATTAATCTTAAATTATTGCTCAGATAGACCTCAAGATAACTTTTAGTTATGCTTCAGCTTTTAAAAGAATACACCTCCAAAACGTCGCCAAGAGACGATAAAACGCCAAACTAAATCTTTGTAGTATTTCGTTGCTGCAGTCTTTCCCGCAACCACACAGCAGACCTTGGAAAGGGTCCTTACCCATTGCTTTAAGAAGGGGAGACCAGGAAGACATTAGAACGGTGAACTAACAAACCTACTACGTATTATTAGAGTTTCAAAAAATGGCTGAAAGAAAGTTTTAAAACTTTAAACTGTACGGTTATTAGCAGATCGCAGAGCGTATAGTTAAAATTTAAAACTGTCGTCCTTTTACGATTAAAACGTGCTGCTAGGATGATTTATCAAATTATATATTGTATTTTGTTTATTTCCGCTTTCCCCCTATTGTTCATTCTTTTTCTCCTCCAATGTTAAGAAGCGGAAATGAAAATAGTAAAACGAAATGTTTGAGTTCTTTTTGACTCAGCTCGTTGTTATTCTAGCAATGTGCGCAATATTCATGTACTTTTAATGAAAGCTCTTGGAAATAACAACGATTAATAAATTTATTATTATCAGAATGCATAATTAATTTAATAATATTTTTCAATCAAGATTGCTTATTTGAATCTTAATCAAATAAATGTTTTTCTGCGAATAATTTAATAGTTTTATATGAATGCATATTTGTTTACTGACATCTAAGAGAGTGCAAGCTCGTTTTTTAATTTTTGCTACGTTTATCACTTATCTAGTAAAGTTTAAGTTATAAAAATTACACCTAGGGTAGGATCTTTGACGGTTTTTTCCAGTAATTTTGCTCGTTAATGTAACAAAATGAATTCTTTAAAAATAGTATATATTTTTTAATATTTTGCAACAACATATTTTAATGTTTATGCCAGTTATGTAAAACATTTTGACAGTTTTCGATTTCTACCATTTTGCATAAAAGAAAAGCTAAAACCACCTTTTAAACCTTTGTTAACTGAATTCTTCATTAAGTTTTCTAAGTACTGCTTACACTGCGTGCTCGAACTGTTCTAGTTAAATGAATGTTGATTTTTGTATATAGTATCTCCATGGCCAAATATTACAAATACTTCCACTGTAATCCGGTGACTTAGGTAAATTTGCAGTTACGTATGTGCGCAAAAGCTGTGAAATTCAAACTGAAGCTACAGACTCAAAATAAAGATTTGTAAGCAATTTCTTTTCCTTGCCTATATTTCTTGCACTTACACAATCGTCGCGCAATGAGTCACTTGTTTATCTCTGTTGGTATTCATTCTTTATTTACGATTAAAATGGATTCGAAACGTAAAGTAAATTTACAACAAAGAGCCCAGGCTTTTGTTCTGATAGATATGAGAGAAATTAGTAAATCTAATAGAGAAATTAGAATCGATCAGTCCAAACACAAACGGCTCGAGAACGTTGGCAGGGTATGTCTAGCTGTAAAGTCATCTATGATGAAAAAAAGGCGTGTGACCACGCAGTCTACTGTGGACATGTTTGTGAGATGCTATTTATAACAACGTCAAGATGACAAGTCGGACCACCCTCGGCCTTCAGCATTGCGAAGGGTAGAAGTTGCCGGACACAAACCGCCTCCAAAGGCCCACCAGCAACCGAGCGATAAAAGCCGCTGAACAGTGGTAGTTCAGTGCGGGGTTCAAGTCTCGGCAAACGGGCTGGATAGGCCTTTTCACCACGTGTAACGTGGATACGAGCCCGTTTCCCTTAAAAATACCTCCATAGGGACCTTTCCGTGTAGTCCCTAAGGGCGGAGCACCTTAATATAAAACAAAAACAAAAAATACCCGCTTTCAAACCCACTACTCGGTCAAATTAACTATCACAAGGCCTTCTTTTTTTAATTTGAAAAATGTCATTTTAGTTGTTTTCATACTCGTTTTACATATTTTTCAGTTTTTAACAGTTTATAGCCGACTAAATACTATTGCATGTTGTATCAGTTATAAAATAATATTGCGCAATATTAAGTACGTAAGATATCAAATATGAAAGAAAAGTAATAGCAAATTATTAACTTAATTTGGCAATAGCCTTTTTAATTCATGATTTTATTTTGGCTTTCTGACAATTGCAATGCTGTAAAGCTCTTCTCCAATCATCACTCAAGACCAAAACAAAGGATTTCGATACTATATATTCGATTTCAATGCTGAGCTGCTAATAAGCAATTACTTTTACACCCTTACCTCGCCTAATAGCATATGTTCGACGCTTTGCAACTTTAATCTATTTTTTAGATTATGGTGTGGGGGCTTTTAGCATCCGTAGTGTTTCATCAATCAAGAAGATATAGGCTAAGAAATTATTCATCAAGAAGTAAAGTCATGAGGTAACTATCGAGCTAGTTGTGCTTTCCAAAGTTCTAGTCATCTAATTTTATTTCAGCTACATCTATCACCATCCCAGCCAGGACTGCAAAATAATTGGTACTTCTTCTAATCATTACTCCAGACATAGATCCCTGTCCTGGAATACCATTTAGGAATGTAAATCACCTAAGGCCCAGAGACTCTCGTCCAAGCGGGCGCAACCCTCCCAATCTCCGTCTGACTTTATACAAAGCGTAGGGACAAAGCATGAATTTGAATGCTTGAAAATAACAGATAATACCACTAAAAACACACGCGTCACCTTTGCCTCCGGGCACCTTAAGTTGCAGCGCTCAGCGGTTTTAATCATTGGTGGCCATTGATCTGACATCGATTCAACATCTATAAATGGGTTTCCGAGGTGTATGACAATGGGTATGTGATTACCTGACTACCTCACAGACTACTAAAAATATTACTTTTTTTGGGGGGGAATTGAGTTGTTAATTGATATCCATTCATTTTCTCTCAAAGAATATGAAGATATATTTTATGGAAGTTTCCCTTTTTTTCATCTATGTGTTGCACATAACTTTTCCGCTCTTATTTTAAACATTATAGGTTATTAATTTAGAAGTCAAACAACAAAATTCAGCGTTATATTTTCAAATTTTCACAGGACTAGTTTCGATGGTTTTACCCAACCACCACCCTCAGCTGCAAAAGCGCAAGTGAACCAACCACATAAGATATAATGATTAGATAAGATAAGACCGTCTGGACAGGAGACAAGTTACTGGCGCCATCTGTTGATGAAACCAGAACTAAAACATAATTTCTTTAAAGGCTGAAGGCAAAGATGGATCGGAATTAGGGTCGTTAACTAGAACAGAAAGATTTTTTTGAATGTGAAATGCCTCTAGAAAATCCAGTTCACCAATGGAAGATGTTTTTTGAATAATTTTCGCAGCAGAAAATTGAAAGTGGGATTTTCGGACCAACAATGTTGAGCAACAGAAGACTTCTGTGTTTCCTTTTTTTTAACATATGCCTCATATTCCTTGACGCGAAATTTTAAGACTCCCTTAGTTTGGCCAATGTAAATAAAATCACACTGGCAAGGAATTCTATAAATACCCCAGGAATTTATGTCTGGAATGGGGTCCTTGAGTATGGAACTCGGAATTTTATTGATGGGAGAATAAACGACCCGAAAGTTAAATTTCTGTAAAATACGGGCAACTTTATAGCTAACTGATGAAAAGAAGGGAATGACAACAGAATTTTTATAATCTCCTAAAACAAGAGTCTGCCTTTTGGTATGTTGAGATGAGAATGTTTTAACTGCTTGATTAATAATGTTGGAGGAAAAGCCCCTGTCAAAAGCTATTGCTTTTAAATAATTTAGTTCTTCATCGAGGGATAGTTTGCAGGAGCAAATTTCAAGAGCACGGAAAACATAGGAATAAAATGAAGCTAACTTTTGTCTAGTCAGATGACATGATTTGAAGTGTGGTGGAAGGCAAACTGATGAAGGTTTACGGTAAACTCTAGTACTGAAGTTGAATGTGTTACGTGTGACCAGAATGTCGAAAAACGGAAGAAAATTGCAAGTCTTAAGTTCAGAAGTGAACTGAATAGCAGGATCAATTGAATTCATTGTTGAAAGAACTTTATTGAAGAACTCTTTATTGAAAAACTCTCTAATTGAATTGAGTCTTTATTGAAGAACTTTCATTGTTGAAGAACTCTTTGATTTGAAGGTAAAAGATGCTTCAAACAGGGTAAAAGTATCATCTATGCAGCAGAACCACATCGAGACGTTTAAAGTTTCAAACAATTTTGATTCATAATAATGCATGTAGATATCAGCCAGGATGGGACTGAGGGGGCTTCCCATGGCTAATTCCTCAGTTTGCTTGTAATATTTATTTTGGAAAACAAAATGCGTTTGTTTCAAACAGAGTTGAGTGAGAGAAATTAGCTCATCAATTTCGATGCAAGAGAACTGAAATTCGCGAAATTTGGTTTCTAGACATCTTAATGCACCCTCCACTGGAACATTGGTGAATAATGATTTTACATCAAAAGAAACCATGAGTAAATTTCTAGGAGAAATGTTTTTAATTCTTTCTACAAACTGTATTGAATATTTTATGATGTAAATGTTATTGCCTAATAGAGATGAAAATCTAGAAACTAAATATTTAGTTAAGGGATACGAGGCAGTACCTAAATTTCATACAATAGGGCGGAAAGGAATACCCTTTTTATGAATTTTGGGAAGAGCATATAATCTGGCACAATTCGCAACAGATGGGATAAGCAAATGTTTTAAGTTGCTTGAAAGGATTTGTGAAGATTTGATCGCAGTTTTTATTTTTGACAGGTCCGAAGGTGAAGGATCTTTAGGGATCGGATTATATGATCCTTCGTTTAAGAGTTTAGTGACACCATTGATGTAAGTGTTCTTATCCATGACGACTATCTGGCCACCTTTGTCGGGCTTTGAAATCATTATATCCGGGTAAGAATGAATTTCGTACATTGTAGCTCTTTCTCTTACCGTTAGATTTGGTTTCAAAGGTTAAACCGAGTTAAACCGACAATAAATTACAGTTAGCAAAATCCAAAATATATGGGGGGAGAGATATGTTGACATAAAAAATTGACGCAAAAATCGGAAATTATAATGTAAAACGAAATCTGCTTAAAACTGGTATCTTTTATTTTTAAGAAATTGAGTTATTACGCATTAAATTTTAATGTGTATCTTCTACTGATTTTGGAATTTTTGAATGCTATGCTACATTTTTCAAGAAAATAATACGTAATAAATTAACTTAAAAGCAATACAGAATAAATCGCATCCATGACATCAAATCAATTTGACCCTTAAGGCTATGTCTTCTTTACAGCTTAAAGAAATACTTAACTTTAGAAACATAAGAAACGGTAGGTACCTTTTCCGGGTATTCGTTTACAGCGTTCTTTACATGCAGAAATAAGGACTGGTGTTTTTCCCCTTTCCGATTAATAATGTTGCTTATTTTGCACTTAGAAATTTCAGTACCATGGGTTTCGAAATGTTTTCGAATTATTCAATAGGATGATATCTCTCCGGAAAACGCAAAAGCATATCTTTCAATCTACAGCTTGTTTACATGCAACATTTTGGAAGAAGAATAAATTTAAGAGCAGCAGATTGTACTCGTATTTTGCATTTCAAATGATAATCTGTTGCCAGAAATTTTTATTAAAAAATGTATGCTCTTTTTTTTTTTTTTTTCTAATTCTATATCGAAATCGTTCTAAAACTGCGTAAACACCCTCTGTACAATTTGTCATTTGCTATAAATGAAGAACTTCTTTATTTTTCATAGGAAGAATATCAAAATTATTGAGCTGAAGCTTGATTACTCAGTATTCTCAGATTACTCAGTATAAAATAGGATTAGTAACTGAATTCTGATCTCATATAAAAGGAGAATAATCATCACTATTAAGAAAGGGTCTGAAGGTACCATACACTATATCTTTTCGAAACAACCTTTTCTGCGCATGCTTCAATAAAAAAAGAAAAAAAAAATCTGAAAGATTTCAGATTTTAAATTACGTCCAAAGGCGCGTTTTTTTAACGTTTCGTGTGCTACCTTTTTTTATTAAATATCATGTACCACGTACTCAAACCATAAAATTCAGTTCAAAATCAATATCGCAAAATCATTTTAAAATGAACATATCTTTAGAATTTCCGTAAGTCTCGTGCGCTGGAGATAAAAATGTTTTTCTTTTTCCGTACAGTGTTGCCATTGCTCGCTTTGAAATCATTTAGTTTGTTAATCAGAAATTCGTTGAAATGTTACAAAACATAAAATCGATAATAAAGCAAATTTCAAATTCAAAATTAGGGCTTCCAGATGCCCATATTCGCAGTAGGATTACGTCATTCAAAATTCGATGGCTCTAGGTTTTATCACAATGCGAGAAACATGCATACATTTATGCAGATTTTTCATTTTTTAAAATTTAATGCAGAGCGATAACATTTAGTGGCAACAATTTGAAAAGTGAAACGGGCATTCAGAGTGAATCGACGCAAAATCGCAAAACGAAAGTAATAGTCCTTCGGGACTAAATCCCTTTGGACTAAAAACACACGCATCAGAATAATTTGGATACTTCTGCATAAAACATTTTTCGATACAATTTACTATAAAAATTTTTGAAAGGATAAATGATCATAGCTATTTATTCAATTATTTTTTGTTCATCATTAAACATTTGCACTACTTCATTAAAAGTTTTCTTATTACTTTTTATAAGAAATATTTATATTGATTGCTTATTTTTAAGTTTATTTTTCATACGATAATAAGATAAAAGTTAAAATTTTTGTAAGTTAAAAAGTTTAGAAATCATTATCTTTGAAATAGTTGAATAAATAAGTATATTGAGGTTTATGTTTGTAAAATTAAATTTAATTGTAGAAGCATTTGCTTTTATAGCATAAATTTTCTTTCCCTTTTCTGAAATACTCTTCTGTGTTTTCAAAACTGGACACTGGATAGGATTTGCTTTCTATACGAAAATAATAACACAGTAAAACACATTTCTGACTTAAAGGAAAAAGATTGCATTGCTGTGCATAAATTATTTACTGATAATCTGATATTGCCTTATCAGTTTTATTGTACTGAAAAAATGCAGATAAGTCATTCGATTTATCTTAAATCGTTCGCAACAAAAGAAAATCTGCTGTCTCAAATCAGTTGCAGAATCTTTAAATATATCTGTAGCAACAATAAATATAATATTAAATCAACATTAACAACTTAAGGAAGCTAAAAAACATTAAGTTCGCCAACTTTTGCCGAGGCATGTTGCGCGATGCAGAAACATTTGTAGAACCCTGTAGGAAAACTATTTAGGACTAGATAAATGGAAATATATTGTAACTCTTGATGAAGCATGAGTTTATTGAAGTGGCTGCAATGTAAAATATCTATTTATTCTGAAAGCGAAGGTAAGAAAATGTGTAAACTACATTCCGTCAACTCAAAGAAAGTTTCAGTGAAAGATCTATGATTGTCGCAGGATTCTCTTAAAATGAGAAATCTGGGGGGGGGTACAATGGGAAAAATATGTTAAAATCAACTTAACGTACTATCAAAAGAAAGTTTTAAACCCGATATTTACAGAAGAAATTCCATTTCATTATTCCAACGACTTTAAAGAGTGAAACTTCATCAAAATAAAGCTACAAACCATACTTCGAAAAGTACCACTGTATCCTTTGAAAAAAATGAAGACTGTTACAAGTATTGTAAATATACCTTTTCAACGTGTACTGCCAAAAGTCCTTGACGCTTCACTTACGGACTACTGTACCTTTGGTTTCTTGAAAAGGGCTCTTTCTAAGTGCAAACCCACCACGGTTGATGAACTCTGAAAAGTAGTGGGAAGTGAATGGGAATCAGTATCTCTAGATATTTTGCGCAAAACTGCTCTGAAAAAGCTCTGCTTTAGATTCCTGGAAAATTCACGAAAACCCTTCTATCATGGAAATTACGATGCAAACTTATAGTTCAGGAGAAAATGCTTTTAGATCGAACATTTAAAAAAGTAGCCTTTGCATTTCAGACATTAATTAAACAAGCCGAAATCGTAACATCGCCTAAAATCGCCATAAAAACCGTATCGCCTAAAAACATGTCAACACCCTCTTAATTTGATGCTTAATTTTTCACATAAGAAAGTATTATTTCATAGAATCATTGGAAATCTCAAGGTGCTGGATAAAAATAAAATAACAAAGTAAAAAGAACTTAAAATTCTAAACTGAGAATGGATTCTGAAAAGCAGAAATTGTCTCTTTAGTCCGAAAGAGTTTAGAAAAAATACATGACCAAAATACAGACTGGTCTTTTGATGTGGCCTGAAGCACCTTCTGCTGGCTATGATGAATATACTTAAGCAGAATATGATTAACATCTTCAATCACCGCTCCAGCAACTGCGCAATTTGAGCAACTGCGCCACTTGAAGCAATTTAAATCGATTTAAAGAGCTCTTAAATTGCCATGCCCTGACAAAATTTGAATTAATTCTGTCAAAAAATGATCAACTTTTATTCTGTGAAAAACTGCTGGGAAAAACCTTTTTGTTCATTGTGCTATTCTCTATTCCAAACACAGATAGTATCATTTCTATAAAAGCACTTCCAGTGGGAAACTGGAACACAGAGATTTAAATCAATGTGAAGTTTCGTGAATAGCTTTGCTACAGCATCAGTCTTCTCATTTCCAAAATTTCCACAGTGTCCACGAACAGAGTGAATGTCGATATCGAGATCTTTTCCAAAGTTATAATAATAATCTGAATTTCAGCAGTAAGTTTTCCTGAAATACTTATATTAATTGTAGCGAGGAAAGATAACCATTACGTTTTAAAAACGTGCATTGATCTCAAACTAGTATCAGAATTTTGAATCCATTTCACAGCAAGGTTTAAGCATGGCAACTCAGCCTGAAAAATACAGCACTCGTCACTAACTCCGTAGTGTTAGAAGTCTCCTTCTTATTTATCGTCATAAACAACGAAAGCAAGGTCAACTTTATCATACATTTTACTTCCGTCAGTAAAACAAATTAATTGATACTCTGCAGAACAGCGGTTCTCAACCTTTTGACTAACGCGTACCATCTAAACAAAAATTGAAAAACCTTAGTACCACCATTACATTTTACAGTGATTATTTCACAAAAATATTTTGCCATTTTCACAATCTATTGGCTATTCGTATTAAATATGCACACGTAAGAAATATTAGACTGAAATTGGTTACCATTTTAATTATCAAAATTTAAGCTATAATACTTTAATTCTAAAACTTAGTGTGAAATTTGGGCCTGCTTAAGGATAATCAATTTCTTTAAGCCTAGTCTTATTTCACTTCGTTTTAACCTTAAATTAGGATCAACTTTTAATTGTTTTCTGTATTTATTTTTCAAATATAACACGGAAGAAAATCTTTGTTCACACAAATAGGTTCTGCAAAAAGGTGATAAAAATTTAATAGCTTTATTTGAAATGCCTTCAAATATTTTTTTCTCTTCACCCAAAAGTTTACAAGTGTTATTTTTTAAATATTCAGTTAGAGTTTAATCACAGGAAATTTCTGTCACATGTTCTTGTTTTTTCACGTGTTCTTGATTTTTGAAATTAATAGTTAAAGGTACTTTGTTTCTTGAGCACCAGCTAATTTGCTCTTGTGTATCACCGGTTGAGAATCGCTGCATAAAACATTATTGCTTGGGGAAAAAAAAAACAAGTATTTTGCTCTGATTTCCGACTTCCAATATTTGGCACTGCTTCTGATTCCAGTCATTAACTAATTTTACTAGAAATAAACTAAAAAAGAAAGAAGAAATAGATGTCTTTAGAATTATAAAAAATATTTTAAAAGGTTTCTGTAAAATAAGCTTTTATTTAAAATTCATAAATTAATGAACTGAAAAGAGAAAAACAATTTACCACATAAATTAATGGGAACAAACGATTAAATAATTCCGTTTACAAAATTCATCTATAATTTTATACCAACAATAATAAAAGTGCGGTTCCCTGGATAAATACACTGCTCGACATTGAAAATGCAACACCAAGGAGTGGTCACAAAGTGATAAAATTTGGAAAAAAGACAGAGACAGCAAGCACGAAGAAACACGTCTAGGCATAGAGTCAATAAGAGTGCGGATGGTGTCCTGAGGGATGGCTCTCCATTCCCTTTGAACCATTTGCAGCAGTTCGTCTTCTGAACGAGGCAGGGGCAGAGTCTGCAAACGGCGTCCAATAACATCCCACATATATTCGATTGGTGACAGGTCAGGAGAGTACGGTGGCCAGGGAAGCATCTGTATACCTTGCAGAGCATGTTGGCAGATGCGAGCACTGTCTGGTCGGACGTTATCCTGATGAAAAATTACTTTAGGCAGC
>KK114575.1:47578-139008 GCA_000611955.2 Stegodyphus mimosarum
GATTGCCACCGGCTGCAGTACATTATCCAAGTATCGTTGGGTCGTCATAGTGCCCTGAATACGAACTAGAGGTGACCTGGAATCGTAGGCAAAGCGCCCCAAACCATTATGCCCCGTTGTCGCGCGGTGGCGCGTTCCACAGTTACTGTCGGATTAGATCTGTCTCCGAGTCGACGTCACACACGTATGCGGCGACTGTCACTGGATAAACAGAAGCGTGACTCATCTGAGAACACGACGTTTCGCCATTCTGTCATCCACATCTCTCCAGTCCGGCACCATTCTAAATGTTGGCGTCTATGCTGTGGGGTCAATGGCAGTCTTCTTAACGGACGCCGTGAGTGCAGGCTACGTTCAACTAATCGACGGGGAATGGTTCTGGTCGACACTGGAACATCCAGGGTATCTTGCACATGCCGCAGAATCGCGGTACAAGTGACTTACGGAACCGCCACAGCTTGTCAGCGGATGCGTCGATCCACGCGTGCTGACGTCACTCTGGCTGAACCTGCACCCCTCCTTCTTCCCACATTCCCTTGTTCCAATCATGTTCGCCATAGCCGATGCACCGTGCTCGCATCCATGTGGGTATCAGCTGCGATTTGACGTAAGGACCAACTCGCCCTTCTCAGTCCGATCACCTTACCCCTCGTAAAATCGTCTATCTGCTGGAAGGGCCTTCGTTGACGGCGGCCTAGTATTCTCTGCTATTACACGTATCCTCCGGGACAAAAACCAACTTTCTTCGATATTTCGTCTGGCAGAAATAACGACACGAATGCGTCCATTCTGCTGCATATTTTACTTCACTTGCGTCGGAGAGCTGCGCATTTCACATCATTCGCATAACTCAGTGACGTGCGTCTACTCTAAAATTTGCATAAATTTCTGACTACTCCTTCTTGGTGTTGCATTTTCAATGTCGAGCAGTGTATTTATGAATGGCTCATACTTTTGACAATGATATTCAATTATTCAATTTCATTATTTAGCTACCCACGTTTTTATTATTCGTGCTATAAAATTGTAGACGAATTTTATGAAAAGAATTATTTAATCCCTTGTTCCCATTAAACTATGTGATAAATTATTTTCCTCCTTTTAAGTCATGAATTTTTTTGACTTTTAGACAAAAGTTTATTTTACAAAAACTTTATTTTACTTTTTTATTGTTTTTACCTCTTGAGTCCAAATGACAGTTGTCAGTCAAGTTATTTAACTGAAAAATAATTTTTCCAATAACGAATAATCACTCTTTTATTTCGAACAATTCTGTTACATCAAATTGTTAAAAAAAATCCATCGATTTTGCCAAAAAATCAGCCAGTACTCATATAAACTTCATTTAAAAGATTTCTTTTGCTGTATCAGATAGTGAAAACAGTGAATTCCTGAAAATTTTAGTTCGTTCATTAAACGAAGATACGTACGAAAAAGAGTTTCAACATTACATTTAAAAAAAAAATCTAAAACAAATTTTGAAAAAAATAACTTTGTCATTCGCAAAAAGATTGTGTGCGAAATTTGAGCTCGATAGCTTACAAAGAAAAAATTTGAAAATGGAGGGCAAAATATTGACTATTGCAACAAAGGCCATGAGTGAGCTGAATAAAAGCTTATAAATAATAATAAAAAACCTGATGTGGACACCACATTACTTCCTTGTACAGCTTATTAAATAAATACTCATTTTTTTGCTGCTCTTAATTTAAACTTATTTCCTCGAATTATTCTAACTCTCTTAACCGATCCCTCAAAACAAGTTGAAAATGACATCAAAAACTACAAATTTTGAAAATCTCGATCAGTTTTTGTCACACGGGATTCAAACGTCTTGTAATTCAACTTTTTCGTAACGAGTATAAAACTTTCCCAAATTTTAGGGACCGGGAGACAGCATTAAAAGTCAGATTTCGTTATTTATCCAAAATGAATTTTTATTTAAATTTGACATTGTCAAGACATGAATATTTTCGTCGTCTCTGTAACTGGAAGTTCAGAACTACGGTCCGGGTAAGGACTTTTAAAAACCGGGAAAGGGGGGTGAGTATATCTATATCTATCTGTCTATATATATGTACGTTTGGCACTACTTATTGCAGTAAAAAAGGGAGGTGCACAACTTGATGTTGCAGCAGTCCTATATATAAAATTTCGACGTTCTACCGCTAATCGCTTTTGAGTTATGCGAGATACACAGGTACGTACAGACATCACGAGAAAGTCCATTTTACAATCCGTTTTGGAAAAAAAAAAAAAAAAAGTCAAAATGGATATTTCCGTTGTTATATGATACCCGAAATTTTTCGTGATTACAATACCTCGCACAAGGAAGTAGAAAGTTTTTGAATCGAAAGAACAGCGTAATATTTAAAGAAACTGGCGAATTTCTGTAGTTTTAACTCTTTCTTAGACTAAGGAACAACTCTCTGTGGAAAAACTGCACAATGCTTTGGACATTAATTTTTGGTTCTTAAGTGCCTTGGATGCTTGTTCCAAAGAATTTCCAGCTCACCAGCGGCCGAGCGGTAAAGACGCTGAACACTGGTAGTTCGGTCCGAGGGTCGAATCCCGCGAACGGGCTGGCTACATGGGCGTTTTCGGGGTTTCCCCATGTGTAACGTGTATACGAGCTAGTTTCCCTTAGAAAGTCCTCCACGAAGGCATCCCTCCCTTTAGGCAGGTAGCCCTCGTGTGCTTTGCCATAATTGAATAACCTAACCTAACCAAAGAATTTCCAAGATTTCATTTTACATGCATGCTCTTTGCTTGTTCAGTGCTTCATGCCTTCGGCTCTTCATGGTCAATTCCTGTTCCGGTCAACCGACAATATTAGACCCTCCCGATCATAAAGACTGTTTGTCTGTTAAACGGGGCATTTGGCAGCAAAGTCGATGAAGTTCCTGAAATGGAAAATAAGAATTCTTACAGAATTATTACAGAAGTATCCTCGATTGTTCATGTGTTGGAAGCTAGCAAGAAACTTATCAGCTGTATAAAGAATATGTGAAGACACTAAGGTTTGTTTTGTTATGAGTGCTTAAAAGCTATTGCTACCTCCTTTTCATTTGCTTATCTCACATTACACAATTATTTTTTTCTAAATTATTTTCAGATTATATTATACTTCAGAACTCGATTCACATTATTGATATTTATACTATTTTGCATTTATTAAATATCATTTGCAACTTTTTAATAAATATAGCCGTATCTAAAAAAATTTGCGGACTCGTTTTTTTCTTTTTAAAATGCCAATTTCAAATTTTGCACTAGAAACATGAAGGGAAATTTCTTCTCTTCCAGTTGTTTTTCGAATGTGAAAGACACAAGTGATTCGAGAGATCTGAAAAACTTTAAGAATTTAGATTCATACCATCTCTAAGTTACAGAAGAAGCACTTAATGAAAATAACTGATCGTTTCAGGGTATCTGTAAACAGAACAAGCAATTGGAAAAAAAAAAAAAAATCTGAAAGATTTCAGATTTTAAATTACGTCCAAAGGCGCGTTTTTTTAACGTTTCGTGTGCTACCTTTTTTTTATTAAATATCATGTACTACGTACTCAAACCATAAAATTCAGTTCAAAATCAATATCGCCGCATCATTTTAAAATGAACATATCTTTAGAATTTCCGTAAGTCTCGTGCGCTGGAGATAAAAATGCTTTTTTTTCCGTACAGTGTTGCCATTGCTCGCTTTGAAATCATTTAGTTTGTTAATCAGAAATTCGTTGAAATGTTACAAAACATAAAATCGATAATAAAGCAAATTTCAAATTCAAAATTAGGGCTTCCAGATGCCCATATTCGCAGTAGGATTACGTCATTCAAAATTCGATGGCTCTAGGTTTTATCACGATGCGAGAAACATGCATACATTTATGCAGATTTTTCATTTTTTAAAATTTAATGCAGAGCGATAACATTTAGTGGCAACAATTTGAAAAGTGAAACGGGCATTCAGAGTGAATCGACGCAAAATCGCAAAACGAAAGTAATAGTCCTTCGGGACTAAATCCCTTTGGACTAAAAAACTTTTCAACACTATTTTGAGTCTGATCGTTTTATTATCTGTATAGTTTAGTACCATTTATACTTTCAAATTTTAACCACATGTTAAACATTGCACAAACTTCCTTTTATATTACCAATTTACTTGACTTTTACAAACTTTAAATTTCTGCAGATTTTTCGAGCATGTCGTAGAAAAATTCATTAAAGTTAGGAGATGATTTATGGGTACAGTGAAACATATTTTTTCTAAAAATTGACTCTTAAATTTGCAGTGCATTTGAAATTCACGACGTTAAAGTATCCTAAAAGACATACATTTATACATAATCGCTTTTTAATTTTCATTTCCTATGCATGCAAACATATGCATTCTGAGAGCTTTCTCACTGAAAGACGTAGTTTGCAGAAGTAAACAGTTTCGAGAATTAGCCTTTGATTCCAATTCTGAAGTAGTAGCTGAAAAATTCGTCTGTTAAATGAAATATTACAATTCTCAAAATGAGAAATTCTTCGGCTTATGTATACACCAATTTCTCTTTCGGTTTCCATCCAGCTCGTTTATTATTGTAACTGGTTTTTCCCTATCTTTCGCGCTTAATGATAACCACCGAATTCATCTATGTAAAAATATAAACATATTTTTTTGTAAAACTTCCACTTCCTTAATTTGCTAAATTTTAACACACTCGTGCAGACATATTTATGAATTCTTAGGCTATTTCAGAGATGTTTCATAAAGCCATTTTCCCTTGCCCTTTTTAAGCAATGTTAACCCCGACGTTTGGTTTGAATCATCAATAAACGAACCGCTCCGTTGAAACAAACATTGAACAATCCGGCCTTTGAGAAATCCAACCGGATGCGAGGAAGTAGTTTCGCTTATTGGTAATCCCTAATGACGAAGTGTTGCAGCTCACGAAAGTAAACTTAACATTTCGCTTATTTACTTAGAAATAACAGTACTTTTGAATTCAATTTTCAGTAAGTTTCCTGTTAGTTTTGGCAATTAAATTTTCATATTTTGAAGGATTTATTATCTGAAATCTAGTTAACTGCATCCTGCTTCAAACTCATTTCTCTTTAAATCTTTCGCGAATTTTTTATGATAAGATTCTCTGTTTAAATTGAGGGCATCAAGTGCCGAAATAACAAAAAATGAGAATAACGTGTTAGAAGGCGTGACTAAAAATCGAAAATACTTTTTCCAAAAAAATATTTTTTTTAGGTAAACGGTAAAACTTTTATTTGAAAACATAATAAATGTTTAGCTGTTTGACTCAGGTGAGTAGTTATCTTTTTATTTAAATAAAAGAAATATAAAAAAATAATAGTCTGCCCTTTTTTATTTTTTTTGACAGCAAAAAGCATTTTTTTTAAAACAAAAAATAAGCGTGTTCTGTTGATGTTAACAAAAGTAATTAAATAAACCTTTGTTTCCATGATTAATTTAAACACATATTAACAAACCAGCGGGGGAATTTCTTCCTGAGGGAAATTTCATAGCTTCTGGCGTGTGAAATGCCGTCAGCCTTTTATTTCGCTGTTAAATATTTAGTTTCAGTTTATGAATATTTAAAAAAAAAATTATTCAGGTTTTTGTATCTATCATCCTTTTCTATACTTTTTGTTGTTTAATTTATAAAACATATTTAAAAGTTTTCTAAATTTAAATAAATTTTTTTGTATTTTTCCAGTTTTGAAAAGGATGGGGAGGAATGATCTTGCAGCGGTAAAAGATAAGCATGGGGCAAATCAGGTTGAGAAACTCTGAAATATTACATAATATTGATTTTACAAATAATAGTATTACTGCTAATAAAAGCACTACTATTAATAATAATAATTATTATGCAAATAATTATACTACTGCTGCTAATGATAACTGTTTTCATAATTAATTGTGCAGCTTTTGTGACTCAATTTTATTTTAATCAGTGCAGTTTTCGCAAAGACCTTTCTGATGACTTTTGCAGAAGAATTATTGAGTCTTTTTCTGATATTCTCGCAACAGGTAACCTGCTCTGTGTTTGCCTATGGTTAGGACCATGAATTTTGTGGTACTCCTACCTGATAGTAAATCATCAGAAGAATTTTGTTGATCTTGCTTCGAGCTGAAATTCGAGGCAGCCCAGCAATCAACCCGTAGAGACCGCCACACATTTACAGTTGCTCGTATCCAGGAGCCAGTGGATCAACTGATTGCTCGTCTAGACGGTTTAACCAAGCAAGTCAATGCTTTGACGCCGAACAGCAGTGGCAACAAACTGACCCAAAAGGACTGGAAGTGCGATGGTGAAGACCACATACGAAGGGAACGCAGAACATCCGAAGCCACGGAAAATAAGATCACTTCCCAGCAAGAACGCAGGAAACAGATTAGTCGCCACTTCGCGAAGCGGAGGTTGCCAGATATTGAGAAGCCCCATTTTAAAACACTTTAGATTTCTGCAATGAGGGGCGGCAGTGATGGACGTTTCATCATGGGACATATCAATAGAGTTCCTTGCATTATGACCATAGATACCGGAGCCATTATCCGAAAAGATTTGTGTCCAGTGACAAAATCGAAAATGATGGAAGGTTAAACGTTAAAATCACGTTTGGGAGTGCCGCCTACCATCACATCGCATGCTTAGTAAATAATACAGACCCTTGTAAATTCGTATTAGAACGACATCCATTCTGCCTCTGAGGATATAACTCTATACGGAATTAAAGATGAAGTATTTAAATCTGTTCACCAAATCACAGCTGAAGACGATATCACAGTACCAGCAAGAACGCAGTACGATATCACAGTCCAAGCATTTTTACTCCCTAGATAGATTGCTGAAAATAGAAATTTCCGGTATGGCATCATGGAATATCCTAAGAAGTGTAACGCCCGAAATGAGTACTAGTAGCCTCGGCGCTCGTTGACATATCGAGAACCGTTAACCCTGTGAGAGTTGCTAATGTAATTAATAAGGCGAAAGACATTAGGTAAGATGAAATGGCTCCAGCATGTACTCAAATGGCCTGCCTTAAACAAAACAGTGATCATCCAGGACGTGTGTCTTCGGAGAACCTAACATCAGAGTTATAGCAGAATGCACAACTAAGCAAAGAAGAGAAGAGTGCTACCGAACGTGTCATTCAAGACATTCTCTCTCGCACATCTTCAGAAGTAGATCGAACCAGTTTGGCACAACATAGAATTGGTACAGAATTCATCCACCAATCAAGCAACATCCAAAACATCTACCTGTTTGCTAAACAGGGAAAGGTAGGAAAACGTCTAAACGACATGACAGAAAGCGACGTTATCGAGCCTTCAGCAAGTCCTAGGGCCCTTCCTATCATCCTGGTTGTAAAAAAGATGATTCGACTATGTGTTCACTATTGTCGGCTGAACGACATCACGAAAAAAAGACAGCTACCCTCTTACTAGAATTGACGATATTCTGGACACTCTTTCTGGAAGCAAATGGTTTTGGACGCTTGATATAAAGAGTGGATATTGGCAGATAGAGATACACCCTGATGACTGAGAAAACGCCGGCAATTTCTACAAAACAAGGACTTTGGCATGTCAAGGTGATACTTTGTGGATTATGTAATGCACCGGCAACATTCGAATACCCTATGGAGATCGCGTTTAGAGACCTTTCCTACGAAGCCTGTCTGATATGCTTGGATAACATCAACATCGTCAAAATGGGTTTTGAAGAGCATTTAGAAAATATTAGGAAGGTGCATCTGAAATTGAAGGAAGCCAACCTAAAATTCAGTCAACCATCTCCCCAAATTGAAGTTGTTCAGACAGGAAGTGACTTACCTTGGACTAGAAAACGTGTCAGCAGTTAAAGACTGGAGACGCCGCGAAAATGTCCATCAGCTGAGACGTTTCCTGGTGATTTGCACTTATTACAGAAGACTTGTGAAGGAATTTTCTTCTATCGCAAGACCCCTTCACAAACCGTCAAAGAGCAAGAAAAAGTCTTGTGGACAAAAGAATGTGAGGATGCATTTCACAAATTGAAGGAAGCTTTAATATCTGCGATAATTCTAGCGTATCCTCAGCTCGACAGATCATTTATTTTCGACACGGATGCGAGCAATGAAAGTGTCGGTGCTGTTTCGATCTACGGTCCGAAACCGAAACGGTATTGGGCTCCCTCTGGCTCACTCCATATTCGAAACGGCGTCTTATACCGGAAGTTCGAATCGGATGATGGAAGCTGATACTTCCAAGATCCCGGTCCCAGACGTCCTTAAAAAATTCATAGCAGCCCGACAGGAGGCCACTTCAAAATAATAAAGCCTTTGCATAGAGTTAGAGAGCGGGGGTTGACGTGCAAAAGTAGTGCCAATTTTTCAATTTCTGTGCGGGTCCAAAAAGACCGAAGAAACGCATTCGTGGAAAGCTGCAGCGTTATACTGTACGAGTGCCTTTTGAACGCATGAACGCATCGGCTTTGACACCCTGGGACCTCTGCCGCGAAATGTGTATGGCAACAAATACATCGTCGTTGTAATTGATTACTTCACCAAGTGGCCTGAAGCGTATCGTATTCTTGATCAAGAGGCTGTCAGCTCGGATCGGTAAGCCCTCAAATTCTAAGTTTAAAGTCATTCATTACGACTGACTAACCCCTTACTAAGGTCATATACATATAGTTCTCATAGTGCACATAATATAGATAGACTACTAAGACCACGGTCCTATTTATATATGAATTCGTAAATTTATGCATGTAATTATTGATTTAGAATTTGATTTCTTGTACGTTATTTACTGAAATTATTATTTTAGTATTGTTTGATTTTCCTTAGTTGCAAATATTCCTTCCTGTCTAGGGATTGTAATGCCCGCGTCTTGCAGTTCTTGGGAAGGGGGCAATATTACAAATTTTGTATAATGTAACGTGAGTAGTTTGAAGAAAGCAAAGCTTTGCTGGAAAAATAAGATTACAGGGCAAGTCTATTTAACATTGAGATAAATGGCCATCTCGTTAAACTGGTGATGATTCTATTGATTAATTTTTGTCACCAAATTTGGCGAGAATCCCCTATGTCGCTAAGTGTGGCGACTGTTTGGCGACATTTTATTCCCATCCTCGTATAATTGTAATTGGTACTGCGACTGAAGAACTGTAACTGATCCAGATATGTAACTGTAACCGTTTTGGGGCCGTATATATAACTTTAATATGCATTTTAGTAATTTTTAGAAATGGAAGGTGTTAGAAGTTCCTCGGCGGCCACGGGAAAACTATATTAGACACGTAAGAGCATCAGTTCACAGTTTTTAGTTTAGAGCTTAC
Source organism: Stegodyphus mimosarum (assembly GCA_000611955.2). Taxonomy (NCBI): domain Eukaryota; kingdom Metazoa; phylum Arthropoda; class Arachnida; order Araneae; family Eresidae; genus Stegodyphus; species Stegodyphus mimosarum. Next base: position 56,902 of record KK114575.1, read on the forward strand.
TTCAGAGTATTGAGAAAATTCCTCGTGAGCTTCGCTGTTTAGATGCATTTTACATTGCGTTATGTTTAACGTTATTATTAGTTTGAAGTGGTAACTACTAATTATGCTTTGTGGTACTGACGAATGCTGACGAGTTTTGTGGAAAGTTCCAGAACTGTAAAGTGTTTCTTTTGGGAAAATAAGTTATATCAAGCTATCATCGGTTCTATGTGCATTCAATGTTATATACTAAGCTGTAAAATACTAGTAGTTTAACCAAATATGAATTGCGTTGTGTTTGTACCCTTTTAAATTTCGTTTCAACAACCCGAAGAGCCTTGCTACTGGTGAAACCATGTTGTGTAATCAGAAATTCAAGTAAACACATAAAATCAATAATACTAACTTAGTTTATTACTTTCCTTAAAACACTGATATCAAACAAATTTACTAACATAAAATTATACTAGTCCCCGGGAACTACCTTATTTAGTTTAGAAAACAAATAGCTAAACATTTATATATTTTCCACAAATACTGCAATCTTAGACAGTAACCACTTCAATTCAAATACTATTGTTTAAGTAATAACTATTTTTATGAGTTAAGATACAAATTAAAATTTTCTATTTCATTTTTCAGTTGTAAGGTTCTTACACCTTATTTATCCCAGAACAAGAGAAAATTCAAATAATGAAGTACAGAGTTAAGTACCTATAGTATTGCACCATAAGAGGAAAAAAAAATTATACCTTTAACTAGAGCAATTTAAGACTGCTCACAAATTTCTTCAGATCTCAGTTAAATCAGCAAATCTTCAAAAATATTAAAGATTTAAATTTTCTACCTTTCAAAATTCTTTACAGCAAACATTTAAATAAAAGTTAAATTCTGATAATAATAGAATCTTTAAAAAAATTCAAGAAATAATTAAACCAGAGAATTTTGGATGAAAAAAAAATCTTTAAGAATTTAAGTTAACATTAAAGTTCAAAAAGAAAAACTTCTTAACTGACGGAAGATGTGAACCTGGAGATTTGGGGGTTCGACGGCAGCTTGGCGGACACCGAACATTCGAAGAATACCCAGTACGCAGGAACTTGGAAGTTTCATCCAGCCTTCTGTATTACGAACTTCAGAGCCATCAGGAAACTCAGGTCGGAACACAGGTTGCTTGGCTATTGATTTTTTCTGTTCTTATAAATTGAAGAAGCGGACTGAGTCTTCATCAGATGGTAGAATTGACGAAGAAATATTTACTTTCCATTTTGAAGGACATTATTTCTGTGGTAGTTGAAGCATGGAAATATAATTTTCTTTCATTTCCTTTTCTATTGCAGAATTATTTCATTTACATTTTTGAAGGACTATTTCCGAAGCCATGGAGTAAGACGTGACAGGAGCCATAAGCCCCCCGTTAAAAAAACAAATTCATCCTTTCTGTTGCAGCAACAAGATGCCCAAGGCGCCCGAGAAAGTTATCTTCTTGTCAGCCGAATGCAAAAACGAAAACGTCCCAACAGCTTCGCAATCCCACCTGCACCCGCTTTTTGTCAGGTCCGGACACTAGATATCGCCAAAACTCGCCAAAAGGGTGAATAAACTGAAACTCTACCCCTCACACAAACCCCTGCTAATATCGTCCAAAAATCGAGGAGTTGAACTGGAACAAAATTCCGAATCTCGCCAAGCCCGCCAAAAGAAGAACCAAGAATTCGACGTAGGCGTGGGAAAACCAGCAAACCTAGGCAACGGACAAAAATTCCTAAGCAAAGGCTTGGAAATCAACTGCAAAAGTGACGCTTTTCAATCCTTTCCCCCTCAACCAAAAAAAATACTCGAAGTGCAAAAATTCGTTGAATAATTAACTGTAACTTAAAAACTGTTTAAGCTAGAGACTTGAAAGTACTCTTAAATTAAAAGGCTAATTTTTCTGCATCCAATGATATAAGTTAAATGAGAATCAACCTAAGTTAAGTAATTTTAAATCAAGTTTATTACCTACGAAAGCACCTAATTCCATTGTCTGTTTCAACGCGTTTACGAGTAACCAGTGGAAGAGACGTACAAATCTTAAAGTACCAAAACCACTAATTAAAATTAAACCAAAGCAAATATAAATACAAGATATTAAATAAAATAACGTTGTGTAGCATAAATTTAGAATAATGAAAATTAATCTTAAGTCAAACTTAAATAATTAAGTGTTACATGAAAATTTGCTACACAACACTATGTGCATTCAACCCATTACGAACCCGTACGCAAGTAACAGTGGCAAAACTTAAAAAAAGTATTTTTTATACTCATAAACTAAAACTTAATAATGTAAATAAATTTGAGAAGTGGAAGGTACTAAAGATTCCTTAACGGCCGGGAGAAAACTATCTAAGATCGAAGAGAGCATCCGTTTCACAGTTGTTAGTTCAGAGAGACTTTGGGGGTATTGTGATATCCGTGAGAGCTTCGCTTTTTAGATGCTCTTTGCATTGCGTGGTGTTTAACGTTCTTAGTAATTTGGACTGTAATTACTGATTGTGCTCTTTCATACTGAGAAGAGATGTACTAGTGCTTTTGTGGAAAGTTCCAGAACTGTGAAGTTTTTCTTTTGGTGAAAATAAATTTTATTACGTTATTATCGGTTCTGTGTGCATTCAATCTGTTACGAACGCGTACATACGCACTAATATCTTTAGAATATCATTTTGATGTTGGCATTCTGGAACAACGCAGCTTTTTTTTTCTTCGCCACAGGGGGTGCGCGGATGCTTACGTCATTTGTAAGCAAACGTCGCAAATGTAATCTCACAGGAAGCTTGGAATCAAGGTATAGAATTGGAAAACATATTCTATATTGATAGTTGAAGATTACAGTCGATACCATTTTTCTTTTGTGTGTGTGCTTAGTTTTTGTGTTCTCTGTACCATAGAAACCGATATCGACGATGAGCAGGCGCTAATGACACACATCGTACTGGGCATCGTGCGTATACATCACCTTTGCGAAGCTTCCTGGCCATGTTAAAAAGGTAATATCGGACGTTCAATAGTCTGTTGCATGTTTCTTGCGGTATTTCCGGCGGTTTGCCGCCTGTCTGATCCCACCAGTAGGACAATATACTGAAAGTCCAACGCCGTTGTTACTCATGAACGACCGCTACTGAATGCACGAACAGCTGTTTCTGCTGTTTGAAATGCGCTCTAGGCTCGTGAAAAGACGCTGTGAGTGATCCCAAACTCCTCGACACTTATCAAACTTCGACAGTCCTCCTGTTTACCAATGATACGACCTCATGTAAAGTCATTTTAACGCTTAAAAAGCGGCTCGAAACTCTTGATATGACTCTTTGAGGAATATTACAGTCTCCGGCAACCTCCGTTTGTGTTTGACCTTTCTCGATCCTACCAGTTATTCGCCATGTTTGAGCTTCACTTAAATGATGCCTTTGAGCGATAACTACTGAATACTGATCACTTTCAGAAACCATATTCACTTTAAACAACACTACAGACCGAAATTCACACGCGTGCCTTACGCACCGCATGTCAATCACAGAATTTGCATAATTTGGGCACTAACGTACGTGCGAAGGTGAACTTTTGTGTTCAATTGTATTAAATTAACATAAATAATTACAGCATTGGTCATTGCATTGGCAAGTCCTCAACATTAACTTACTGAGCATATTTTTTCTCATTATTCTTTAATTTTGATGACCAGTGTATATGACTATATGACTAAGATATGACTTTAAAAAAGGCTGCCAATGCATCGGACATTTTATTTTTTTTAACTTTATATTTATTTATATTTTATTTATATATTATGTTTATGCTATTTGCTACAACTGGAAGCATGACGAGAAACTAGGCACTGGGTTTTGGCGTTCGATATGGGATGCTTGTGTCGATTCAGTTTACCATACATGGCGTTTACTCTAGATAAAGGTGGACGTGGTGTGGTACCGATTACTCATAATAATAAAGGGATGGTGTCCACGTCCTCCGTCACTCATTCACTCACTCTCTTGGCCATGATGAATTCATGGACCTGATGTAAACTGTAAAATCTGGATGTTGCTCTGATAATATAAATAAGTGGATTTAGTTAATTTATCTTGTGAGTAACTAATTAACTATTTGAGACACTAGTACACAAAAGTATATGAATTTTGTTCCATTCCAAACTGTTGAATACCTGCAGCATTATTCTCAGAATCAAAAATGGTAACGGTTGAAAAAAGAGATATATGAGTTTATTGGTCTTTGTCAGCTACTAATCTAATTCAAAAGGCATCTTTAACTTAAATTTGAAATATGAAAAAGGGTGTTGTGGTAATGATGGGTCGTAAATGAAGATTTGATAGCTCTCCTTTCACGAAGACTAATCCAAACAGCTGAAAACTTTTCAGAGAGGAAGTTCAATAAATTCTTCTCGAGCTGTGAAAATATTTCTGAAACAAGTTTTCTGTTTTTGCTTTTACTCGATATTTGGTGCACCCGAGAAATGGATAAAGTTCGGAAAAGAGAATTTAATGAAAATCTATGACTGAATTGAAGAGGTGGACGAAAGTGAAAATTCAGGTATATTTCGTTCATTATTAAACTGCTCTTACAAAAAAAAATATGTGCAGCTTAATGTATTGTCAGTTTAATATTATTTTTCTTAACGGGAGGAAAAGGAATTAGCAGATGACAAAATTATGATGTGCTTTTTAGAAACACGGATAAAGATTTACCTATTTATCTGTTTTTTAAATATACACTCTTTTGCAAAAAAATCGAAGCACCATGAAGGAAGTGGTTGTTTTTGATGAAATTGAATACGTGTATAGCTCATACACAGATAATGAAATGATTAAAAAATCAAGGCCATAGTACCTTATCACGGCTCACAATCACCCATTGGGTGTTCAAATTACTAGTTGGTCGAATCGCTCCTGGCGGCAATGCATGCCTGAATTCAATGCTCGTCCAGGCAAGGAGTGATAGAGGTTCTTAATGTAATCCTGCGACGCATTCTACCAGGCATTCATCAGTTGTCGCTCCAAGATCTGCGATATTTTGTGGTGTCCAAATCTGGTGGCCTACCATGCTCGATTTGTGAAAGGTCTGATGACCTTGCTGCCCAGGAAGAGTATCAACTGCACGGAGACAGTCCAGAGATATGCGATCGGTATGTGGCCTGGCATTATCTTATTGGACAATAACCCCAGGATGACGTGCCATGAAGTGTAATGCAACCGGCCGCAGGATGGTATCAACATATCGTTGAGCTCTTAAAGATGTACGGATGATGACTAAAGATGACCTGCTGTCATAAGAAATAGCGCCCTACACCATCACACCAGGAGTTATGGCTGTATGCCTTTGTAAAACAAAGGCTGATTGGGACCGCTGTCCCCGTCCTCTCCAGACATGAACAGGGTGGTCATATGCTTCAAGAGTGAAGCGGGATTCATTGCTGAACCTTATAAGATGCCAGTCTGATGGAAGCTATCATGATCGGCTGCAGCACCACTCTAGACAACTCCGCGGATGTCGTGGGGTCAAAGGCAAACGTCTTAAAGGCCTCTGTAAGCGTAACCCCGCAACAGACAAGCGCCGTGAGATGGTGGACGGCATCACGGGAGGTATAGACGTGGCTGTAATGCGTTGAATAGTCGATAATGATACCACTGGGGCGGTTGAGCCCTGGCGAACAATCATCCTATCTTGCCTCGCATTTGTGCTGCTTGGCCTTCCAGAGCCTTCATTTCGTCGACAATTTCCTTGTAGCAACCATTGCTGCCAACATCTTTGCACAGCAGTGTCGGTACGCTGCAGGTGGCAGCCTATTGTTCGGTATGACCACCCAGTTTCACGCAATCCTGCAATGCGACTACGTTCGAAGTCGTTTAGTTGTCTGTAAGGCCTTCGATATCGTCGTAATGGCATCTTTAGTTGCTTCCTTACAGAATTACAATGGCAGCAATAAAGAGAGAAATTTTCCGCCTCTGTTACTGGTTTTATTCTTTGCGCATTCCGCACTAGAGGTGCGCGTTATGATCGCAATTCGTGTTCATTTGCCTTGAAACTTCGATCATTTGCATGTTCGATCAAGATGTGTAGATGTGTTTGAATACCAAATTTGGTCACGATCGCAAAAGTCCTTCTTGGTGTTTCGATTTTTTTGCAAAAGAGTGTATATATAGCCTTTTATTTTTAGGAAGCGATTAACTTAGTTGTGCATCTTTAATATATAATAATTACAAGCTATAATTCTGTAACTATCTTGATGATTAGAAAGTAGCTGCGTAGATACATAGGATGATATTCACAGACAGACGTTTCTGAAGGTAACAAGACACAATTTATTTCTGGAAACTGACTTCTTGCGATATGTAATGTCATTCACATGCCATTATTGGTGTGATTTGCACCCCATAATTTTATATAACTTTCATATCTTTAGTCAATGGACAAGAGAGAGAGGCAAATGACACGTGATGTCAGAGCAAGAGGAAAGCGGGAATGTAAGTGCACATTTAGCAGCAGCGATAACTATAGAGTCGGTTCTTTGTTGAAATTTTGATTTGTGATTGGATACAAAATAATGTGCATTGCTACGCTTACATAAAACGGCATAATAGATTAATTTTGAGATGATTCACTTTAGCTTCATTAGCACAGAAAGGGGACGTAGCCTAATTTAAATGAGAAATAAAAGGGACTATTGTCAAATTAAAGTTATTAGTTTCCTTTCGTATGCTACATCTTACACATATATTAAAACAATATGGTAAAAGTTAATTGCATGATGATAATTGGCACAATAAAAATAAATAATTAAATACATAAATAAATTAGGTGACATGCAAATTTATAGTAGTCAGTAGTGTTGAAATAATTCATAACGAAGGAATGGAAATGTAATTTTCCTGATTGATTCTCCGTAAGACAATCTGATGAACTATAAAGTTAATTTTTTTACAATAATTTAAACTTTTATAAGTGTGACACCTTTCCCTTACGCCAAAGGAAGTATGTGTTGAGAATAAAACAGTATCTAGCTAACTACAACAAATCCTTACTTGTAATAATTCAATTAAAAACATAGGGTAAGACGGTAACAAATAACATGTCTTTCGGATAGCTTACTGTTGGATTTGATCTCATGAGTGAGGAAAAAGAAATTCTTTTTTTCCACATTATTTCGACAATAATTATCCTTAAGAACAAACGCATTTTACGTAAAGTATACTTAAATTTTCCTTTTCAAAATGACTGTTTTTGTTCAATCACATAAAGAAAATGGATGCATTTAAATTTGGAAAAACGGGTAAATTTTTTTTCATTAAAATCTTTGTTTTCAATGTTAAATTAGTGTCCCACACACAAAGAGGAAGAATAAGTACGATAAAAGTAAATAGTACTGTAGTTATTTAGAAGCATCAGTATTTATTTCGAAGGGAAAATGCAACTTATAAAAGAGTAAGAAATTAAAAAAGAGCGGAAACATTCCATAAATAGCGATGAATTTTCAATGTCAGACGCCCTGCTGTAAAAAGTAATTAATGGTAGTCAATAGAGAAATTTCCCCACAGAATGGCAAAAATTCTCTTGAAACGTATTATAGCGTCTTGTTATTTTATAATTTATTGAGATTTTTCTGTCTCCTCTTTTTTTTCCCCTTTCCTCCGCCTTGTCTCTCTTTCTCTTCCCTTTTTTTCAGTTTCAGTCATTTATTCATCTTTAGGATAGTCCTTTAAAACAAAGTAGACTTTAACTGATTCAGTCTATCAATGAATTCAGATACCTGAAACTCATTTTCTGGGCGCCTATTTCAGGTTGCAATACGCTGCGATCATTTGTTTATATTATAAAATATGCATTTATCGTTCAGTAATGAAATATTGAAAAGAGAGATTATTTGAAGTGAAACCAAACGATTCTATAACTAGTGCTTAACACATGACATTGAAAATGTCTTTTATAAATAACAATAATGTTGTGAGGTTCAACTCTTTAAATCTATAGTTCTAACTCCTAACCCCAAGAACACTTAACAAGCGAATAATCGCTGAAGTGCGTGAACAGAATACGTAAGACTTGAGAAGGGTTTGAAACCCTTTATTACTCAATATATTTACAATCAGTTCCAGCTTGGAACTTTACAATAATTCCGCCACTCGGGCTTGAACTTAAAACTAATAATTTAAACTAAACTAGCTTAACTAAAGCTCTTAATGAATATAGCCGAACCTATCAGAATCTAATTAGTTGGCCCCTAAGTATTACTTAAATCGGCGAAGCCTAGCAAGGGCCTAAGATATGGCCGAGCGTAATAATAGCTAAGAGAGATGTAGCCAGAAGGCAAACGCGTGCTAGTCAGGAAATCAGATTCTCTCTGTTGAAGTCGGTTAAGTCACGACTTAAATAGTACTCATTCTCGTTTGCATTCTCTGCGTTTCTGAATTCACATTCTGGCAGCAAATTGTAAGCTGAAATTAGAATAAGATAGGAAATATACAAAACTTAAAATAACTGTTAATTAACATAAGGTAAACCTTACAATGTATTTTAATTTATATCAGTTAGATGTATTTAAAAAATGAAATGAAGCTTTAAATTTTTAAAAAATGAGCTTAATGCTTTTAAATTCTTCAGTTTATTAAGCAATTGCAGATTAGTTAATTCGAAAGATAATTACTTAATGGTTTTAAATTCTTCAGTTTATTAAGCAATTACAGATTAGTTAATTCGAAAGATAAATTAAAGACCTTACGTTTTGCTGAATGGCAACGTTTTGAGAAACTCGTCATGGGAGAGGAGCGTGGGAGCGTGTTTTATGGTGTAGTAATATTTATTTGTCAAAGTGAATAGGTGATATGTGTATAATAGCTTTAACGAAATTTAACAGTCCAAACCTTTTTAAAACACTGCGCTAAGGAAGTTTCTAATGTCAAAACCTGTAAATAACTGCTTTTCTTTGTCACTCATTCAATGTCTTCCCACCTCTATTGTTTCTATTAAGCCAGCTTTCATTAACTGATTTTACGTTTACTCTGCAACTTTAGAAACGTCTAAAGCAAGTGTTCTCAATCAGGAGTTAATTTGATAGTTTCAGGGGGGGGGATGAGGTCAGCCATTAATTTACCGGTTAAGGGTTTAGTTTACTTTTAGAAATATATAAGGTTACTTTTATTCAAATTTTGGTTTTATCAACATTTTCTAAAATATAATGTAAATAAATACATACGTATTTTTCGAATTTTGGAAAGGAGGGGAGGGAATGATCGTCTAGCGATGGTTAAAGGGGTACATTTCCTGGACAGCAAAAAAGCTGAGAACCACAGGGTTAAATCTAGATTACAATCTTACAAATCAAAGAGTTGAACAGTAAATTATAGAAAGTTATTTTTTTAATTAAAAAAAGACAAAAATCATAAGGTTAAAAAGAAATTAAAATCCAATCTTAGTGTGCAGATTTCAGGGGAAAATGATATAGTTCAAGCATACATTAATACTCTCCTGCTAAAAAACTAAGCAACAAAGGCAAAATACAGAGTAAAATAAAAATTATTTAATGGATATGCCTGAAATTGATCCAAGAGGTTAGTGTGGCATTACTACAGCAAATAGCAAACAATAAAGCAAAAACACATGTTTTACGACCATCACATTGTGAAAGACCAAATGGATTGAAAGAATGTGCAATGGAAGCATCACGCTAATAACGGTTATGATACCCTCTAGCTGAAATGCATGTTTGGTAACGGCGAGGCAAGCTGGAAATAGTGTCGTTAATCTCTTGTTATGGAAATAGCACCCATTCTTATAATATAGCATGTTGAAGCTCGTGGAGGGTGTGTGTCGCCACACTGCTACCTGCTATCCGTCGTCTCCACATGTTCCAGACTGGAATTCCTAACACACTGTATAGGATTCATATCCTTCAATCTAGCACGCCACTGCAGATGTGAAATGGTTCCACCCTCCAGGTAACTTCTCATCACTCGGGCTCTATACGGGAGGGTATTATCATCTATAAATATCTCGTCGATACCCATTGAAACAATAAAAGAGTACAAGAAGTAGAATTTCGTCGCAATATCGGACGCCTATGACGGAACCACCAGGAATCAAGTACAGGTTCGTTCATTGCTATCCCAGCCCATACAACGCTTCTCATCTATAATGGTCTCTTTCGACGATGTTTAGAACCCGATAGCGCGTTCCTGCACCTCGCCATATCATTGGTCTTCGGAATTCATTCTGGACGTTAAATCGAAATTTTTCTGTAAAAAGTGCGAGCCACAACTGCTCTGGTATTCAGCTGCGATGTTCAAACACGCTCTGACATGCAACGGAAACAAAGGAACACAAACCACAGGTCGTCGGGCGTTACAGTACACCTTCATGCAGTCGATGCGATACAGTTTGGCGAGACATAGGCCGTCTTACAGGAGCAGAGAGATGCGACGCCAGCTGTCGTGCTATTAGTGACGTACGGCGTCTTGCACATACGAACAGGATGCTCTCGTCTGCTATTGTGGTAATTCTCCGGCGTCCAGATCCACGTCTTCTAGGGGTTTGGATCCCTTTAGTAAAATGATTCCACAACGTATTGATTACACTAGGATGCACTTTCAGCTCTTCCGCAACTGCAGATTGTCTTGCACGAGCTTGCAACATCCCGACGGCCCTCCAACGCCATTTCATCGAACAACTGGTGCCTTCAACTCATACTTTGGTTATCTCGGATTATATAGAACAATCGCTGCTTGGGAACCGACGCATATGTCTCGCGTGCTTCTTTTGAAGGCGCTGTGATGTGACTGTGGGATAGGGTTTTATGCTAATTTTGATTGTCTATTTGCATTCGGCGATGTACCGTCTACCTCTGTAAACTTACCATATGTAAATTGTACCTATCTACCTACCATATGTAAACTGTACGTTTTAATTTTTACCAATTGTACCTTTTTTTTAGCATCTGTTGCTTATTTTTTGAGCCTGAGTGTACTATGTGGAGTTTTGTTCATCTTGTCTAACAAAGAAAAGATTTAATTATTGCAGACTTAGTTGTATATTAATATCCTTATACTGCAACAAGTATTTCCTCAAGTGGCCTTACTTTCTGTTTCTATATATTCTTCTGTTTCTGAGTACTATTTACAAGGACGCCAAATTAAGGCAATATAAACAACAACGACTTTTTACGATGTGTTTAAAAATTAATTGAATTAAAAAAGACGTTTTCGATGTAGTTAAAATGAAAGTGAAACCAATAAACACTTCAAAGAAACTTTTTTAATAAGCTAAGTTCTAATACTATACTTTATGTGTAATATACTCCCTGTGAGCTCATAAACTCGCTGTTTTGCACACGAACACTAAGTTTGTAAGGTTTTAGTTAAACTAACAAAGTTTTATTTTAATTTAACTTTTTCTATCTCTTCTCAGTTCAACTTCCCGTTAGAATAAGCGCGCGTTTCAGCTTTATGCTGATTTGAAGTGGAGCCAAGTTATATTTAAACGAAAGGTAGAAACCTTTCAGTGTGAGAGAGCTTTTAGTCTCAGACTACTGTTGCTAGTATTTAAATTCTAAGCCATAGCGCTGTTAAGTGATTACTTATTGAAGTAACTCTAAGTGCGTCAGTATTAGTTAAATCTTGCTACGCATCATTTAGTTTAGAGGCCAACCTCGCGTTATAGCTCTAGGAGCAACAACTAGTTAATTTCTATTTAGCCTTAGTTTCAATTAATTTGATTGTTCATTTTAGACCCAAGTGCGGTCTTTATTTTCTGTATCCCTCCCGAGTTGGGAAGTGGCTGTAAATAATTGTGGTTTAATAAAAGAGGATTTTAAATCCCTTTAAAGTGCAGTTCTTCTACCACTTAATCACAATATTCTACCACGGAACATAGTTGCATTCAGCTCCCTGTCCAAGATCAGGACTTAGTTACTTTCACGAAGATGTTTGCCAAGAATGTGCACCGAACACTCAGTCCTGACAAGTTTGCTGTTAAAGATAAGTAATAATGCATAAATAATAATGTAAATTTTTAAATTTAGGTTTTTAAATTTAGGTTAAATTTAGGTAAAATGACCATCACAATAAATATACATCAATAATAGTAGCTAATAAATAATCTAAGAGAATTTGATAATAGAACATTTAACATACCTGTAACACAGAGATCCTTAGAGATGATGATGAACGATTTCAATTAATGCAAAATTACCTTTGCTAAGACAAACGTAGAGAATAATAATTGGGGGGGGGTAGACTGTATTTCAGTGATGGCTATCAAGTTTTGTAATTACAATATTTATACGAAAACTGGATTTGCGGATTGGCGAAGTAGTACTTGTGCCCTTAGAAGTTCCTCACAGATGGCACTCGCACACCCTTGGAGGAACACGAAATATTCTACCATGTGTATGCAGTCATGGACAACAAGTGACACTTCCGCATAGCCTGTCAGCAATAATCAGTCAGCCTATGACTATTGACATGATTGTCTTAATGAAATCCATTCCAGCTCTGACAGTTGTTCGGAGTGCTTCTTGTGTATTATAAGTTTTTTTCCAGATTCTTTTCAGAACACTTATGTAAAAATGTTCTAAAAAGAATTTGGACAAAATGATGTCTTTAGATGTATCAATAAGGGTGAAATTGAATCTAAAAGCAAACCATACGCCAATTTATAACAATATCGGTACCAGCAGTTTCGTATTAATGCAGATTCTAAAGTGACAACGGGAATATGTATTAAAAGCAAAGCTGAAAAATGCAAAGAATGAATGACGACTCAAAATGAAGTATTTTGAAAATTACAGAACATATTTGTAAGTCTGATGTAGCCGAAACAGAAGTTAAAGTTCAGTTGTCGAACGCGTGTAAAACAGCTAGAAAAGAAGATGGCTCGATAGCATTTTTAATGATGAAATCAGTGGACTGTTTGACAGAGGTTATGACTTTGTAGTCAATATACCATTACTTCAAAGTTTCAAGTCACCTTTCTATAGAACAAGAAGGAAAGATCAAAGCTTCGCTATGAAATGAGACAGATAATGATTTAATTATTCTTAACGACTTTATCAGCTTTCTTCTGTATGACAGCAAAGGCACTAACAGAGTTTTCATCTTTGGCCCTGAAACAAAAAGAAACAACATTGAAAACATAGCACAAATGTTTTCATGCATGGAACATTCAAAAGTAATTGCAAACAGTTTTCTCAGCCGTATCTCTTGCACGCAGATTTAGGTGCTCAATGGACAAATAAAAATTGGTAACTGTAGCATATACTCTGATGAAAGAACTTTATTACACAATTTTTCAAGTTTTAAAGTAAGATGCTTGATCGAATCCGAAAGATTTTGAGCAAGCAACAATTAATAAATGCTTAATCAGTCATAAAATGCTTAATTTCCTAACACAACTAATAAAGGATACAATTGCCATTTTACACAAGCGCTTTGGCAATGCGTCCAAAATATTGGCACGGTAAATTTATTTTGGGAGAATGAAGAAATTTGCCTAAGTGTAAGAATGCGCGCAGCACAAGCGGCATCTTCATGAGGGCTGGTTAATAACAGATGAGAATTGCTCACAAGAACCTAAGGGAAGAGAATTATTTGACTGTTTTGTCAATCAATGGCTGGATAATGAATGTGTTCCTATGGAAATGTGAAATTGTTATAAGAAAAAACACAGAACAAATAATATTGTGAAAGAGTGGAATTACAGGTTGAACAAGCTTTATTAAGAGGCTCATTCATCATTCAAGCAACTCATCAAAACACTCAGAAGATTCAAAATACAACAACTATCAAATCGATTGTGCAGATATGAATTTTTCTGGAAAGAATAAAAAAAATATTTAGCTTCAAAAGAAGATCGAAAGTCTCATAATTAACTTGGAGGCAACGAATGATATCAAAACGTGCCTAAAAGCTCTAGCCTTCTTCTCAAAACTGGATTAGAGTTAAGAATATATGAGAATACCTTGTTTTTTTACTTGATAGAAAATGAAAAGGTTCTTATTAATTTTACAACCTAAAAATTTCTTCTTAATTTTATAACAAAATTGAATGGAACAGATGTAACCAAATCAATGCAACTGAATTATTTATCAGTTCAATAACCAAGGATATGCAAAAAATGAAGAATTAAACATTTAGTTTCTTCCAAGTGTGAAAAAATCCTTTCGTTTGACGGCTCATTCTGGGATATTTATATGTCCTGACCATCTTAAATAATTTTGGAATTGTATAAAAAAATCATACAATCTGAATCATCGTAATCATTATTTAATAATGTGTAATTTTAAATGAATAAATGGTATATATTTTTATTCTGTATTTCTCAGTAATATCAGAGACCTAATGTTTAATTTCAAAAGAAAAGCTTAGAGAATTAAACGTTTCGATTAGCGAAGCTTAGAGAATTCGACTTTTAACATTTCATTCTTGCCTCTAATTTTATATTTTTAAAACACGGTTTGAAAAAAATGCATAATATTTTACATATTTAAAATTTTATTAGAGGAGGGTTTAGAGACTTCCTTAAAAATGGAGGCTAGGAGCGCGTGCTTGTCTGTCCCTGTGGAAATCGGGCTGTATTCATGGTTTAAAATCAATGAATAAAATAAATTTTTGTTTTAATGATGAAGAACAAAATCCATTAATAATTTTGAGACAAGCCAGTATTTTGTTATCAGTTCGAAACTTAAATAAAGTGTAAAATGAAATTTCTGATGCTTACAGGACATATTTAAGCAAATACATTATAAAGAATATCGAACTAAGTATACAGAATTTCACATTCATAAAATAAAAACCAGTTATAAAAATATTGAGCTTTAAAATGTGTTTGCATTTTGGGAATATTTTGCCATTTTAAAATACTTGACTATTTAAGGTATTTATTATTCCTTATACGTTAACACATACGTAGTATAAACATCTTGTTAAAATTTATATTTTTGTAGTCCAATAGCTTAAAATTTTGTAAAGTAATTTAATAATCCAACTTGCTGTGCTGCGTTACGAAATATAACCAAGAAGACGTGGTTTTGTGCACAGCAATGAACGTTTCTTGTGAGCAAGTGTGCCTGCTTTTCGATTTGTGCGCAAGTGTCACGTGCGAAAGTGCCACTAAACCTGCGGGCTTAGTTCTGTAATGTTAACATTTAAACATTTAAATATGTGATAAGAATGCTCTTGAGTATCAAAGAATGTAAACATCTGTGGGTTCTACAGATTATTTATGTATTATTATAAAATTTATTCGGCCGTTAGGGTTATGCAAAAATATCGGAACAAGTATCTCAACTATCATTCATACAGAATTTTCTCATCCACTGATTTACTATGCTCATATTTCCATATATATAGGAAGACATATATCTTAAAAGTTAATACAAAATCTGAACTTTGATCCACCGATCGAATAAACAGCATTCGTTAACCAGAGTACCGACTACCTAATAAAACGATTGAATAAGTTTATTGATGATCTTTTATCGGTAAAAGGAGCTCTATCCTAACTTTCTGAGCCAAGGGTCGTTAATTTAATAAAGTTGCTGTGTCAAATAGCCACACATGTACAGTTTAATGCAAATCTCATAAAGTTCAAAGAGGAAACTCATGATTCTACTAGGGAAGCTCCCAAAGTTCCAAGAATTTAGGTATAATTTTTTAATTTCATCTATTTTCATCAATATTATAACAAAGTTTTCAATACAATTCCCATTTTATTCAATACACTTATCCCAACGAAAAACTAATTTTTTTAAAGCCGTTCTTAAAAACTTTTTCGGTGTCTCAAACTCTCAAATCGAACGCAGCATAAAGGTTTTTTCAAATGTGTTAACAGAATACGCTCGCAGACATTGAGCATTTTGATCATTCTGAGACATTCTTAAGTTTTCTCACCTTCTTTCCACAAAAAGAAAATGATTGCTCATCGTGTCTCCTTTGGTTGCGATAACATTGTTGCGAAAAATGCGGCTGCATCACTCAGATAACTAAATCTGACTAAAACATACATCACGGGATAGCTACATAAACTTTTCAAGACTTCTCTCTGGCCGATAGCATTTTCTACAGGTTCTAGGAACTGAACCAGAGTTAAATTCCTAAAACTTTGAGAACACTCTAAGTATATAACTAGAAATGGATAGAGAGCTTTCATTCGCAACTGAAACAAAATGGCTTTCAAAGGAAATTCATTTACTCATTTGTACGAATTGACACAATTTCAAGTTTGTCTTTCTGGTAGCACAAGGGAGTTTCGCAATAAATTTACCGATGAGTAATTGCTATACAGGTTAGGTTCCTCAGCTGACATTTTCCAATGGCTGCATGAGCTGAATAAAACTCTACAGAAGAGTGAGTACACAATGCCCTTTGCGAGTTTCTCCAGCCCTTTGATAAAACAAAAGCCTTCGGAAAAATACTTTATTCAATAAAATTCTCAGTAAGCTTTGTGATTCTTTATATTCTAAAAAAATTAACAAACGAAAATAAACTTCATAATTCGTTTGTCCAACAGCATGAATGAACTGCTTCCTTATTTCACTGAACATTGGTATATACTAATCCAAAAATTTCGAGAATGAATTTTGAATGTGAGGTACTTTTCTGCAGCAGATGATACCGCACCACCAGATTTAAATAAAAGGAAGAAATATTAGAACTCTACAGTGATGAAACCCACAAATCGAATTTCATGAAAACTTGTTAAACCAAGTTTGCAAAAATTAAACAAGGTTTCTCTTATCGTTGATCTTGCCACCTCATTTGGGATACTTTTCTCAACAATATATCTATCACCTTTTTTTTTTCTATCCACAGTGCACCGTTCTGCAACAAAGGATTCCGGAATCGGATTCTTCCATGCGAAATTTTCATCTGAACAGATAAATATATATCAGGTACCTATACCAAAGCTTTTCAATGCATTTTTTTCTCTCTAAAAAACTTTGGCGATACATAATTTCTTATATTTAGAATTAGAGAAGACATTTTTCTTAGAAAATTACAGAGGTTTATTTATTTACCACCTCCCCCCCCAAAAAAAATATTCTTGGTACGGATTTTAAAATATTTCCATAGCCATTTTACAATAAAATTATAGTTTATTCATTTCATTAACTAATCATAACGATTCTGAATAAGAAATGAGATTGGAGAGGTAAACGTATTATATCCGGATGGCCATAATTAAACTGACAGTGCTCACAGTGTTCTGTAGCGCGATCTATTTGCGAGAATGACGCCACGTTTTGTAGGAAGATTAAACAAGACGGGGGACGAAGGATTCCGCGAAAAAACAATATAGTTCCAAAAGTCACCGCTAGGGGAATATTTGGCGCTGCATAATAGAGAATAGAGCGTTAACAAATGCAACTCAATACGGAAATTACCTTTTATTTTATATTCAAATGAGGTTCAGTGTAGCTGCCGTTGTTGTGGACCACATATTGCATTCTGTGCACAGTATGCCCAACAGCAGAAAGTAACATGTCTGCAGGAATCTCCCGTACAGTCCGTGATATGTTACCCTTCAACGTAGCCAGGTCCTGCCCCACTCCTTGATAGACCTTGGACTTAAGGTAACCCCATAGCCAGAAGTCGCATGGGGTAAGATCAGGCGCCCGAGGTGGCCATGCAGTTGGAAAGTAGCGACTAATGACTCTTTCTGTTGTGAATTTCTGTCGTAGCATCTGTTGCACCCGTACAGCAACGTGTGGAGGGACTCCACCTTGTATGAAAATCATTTCCCCCAGGCATTGTCTTTGCTGAAGTGCTGGAATGACAACGCTGTTCAACATGTGGCGATATTTCTCTCCGGTAACAGAACAGGTTTCCGGTTCTGTCGGGGTAATGTTCTCATAGAAGAATGGACCTATGATAAATTCCGCTGTGAACCCACACCAAACAGTTACCTTTGGTGAATGTAAGGGAACTGCTGTGACTGCATGTGGTGATTTGTCATCCCAAATTCGGCAGTTCTTGGTATTCACAGTTCCATCCAGGTAAAGGTGGGCCGCTTCTCCCCATAAGATTATCCACGGCCAAGCAGCATCCACCTCCATTCTGTCAAGAAAGGTGAGAGCAAAAGTCAATCGCTTGTCATGATCGGGGTACAGTAACTCCTGTACACGGCTGATCTTGTACGGATAGAAGTTGATAATCTTTCGTAAGATTTTCCATACCGTACTGTAAGGCATATCCATATTCGGAGCTACTCCACGAGCGCTAGAGGTGGCAGCAATATTGTCTGGTCCTCTGTTGACAATCGTCGTGGCAACTGCTTCGATTGTATCCTGTGGTACAGGTTTTCGTCCTCTGCCTGACTGAACCTTCAGAGAACCTGTTTTCTCAAACGTCGCAACCATTGCTTTTAGCCCGTTAACTGACACAGGACAGGACCGTTACCTTTACGCATTATTTTGTGCGCTCTAAAAGCACGAAGAGCGGCTGACGCGTTGCATTGGTTGAGGTAAAAGAATTTGACCAGTAACGCACGTTCGACTAAAGAAGGAGACATTGCACATAAACTTTCACTCCGATTGATTCGAAACGTAACACATTGCCTTTTAAAACCCAAGCAGCTGGCGCTGTGACGATGGATGTAACGTGAAATTTGAATAAAGAACTTCTTCTTCTGCTCAGCGTACGTGATATTGCAGATCACGAGACTTTATCGGTGTTTATGTAGATTTTACGCTTTTTTAAAAGTGTTGCCATATTGCACTTGAACTAAATCAGAAAATGTACATAATAAAAGGTAATTTTATTCCGTTTTAATTTGCATTTGTTAACACTCTATTTTTCTACTACACAGCGCCAAATATTCCCCTAGCGGTGACTTTTGAAACTAATTTGTTCTTTCGCGGAATCCTTCGTCCGCTGTCTTGTTTAATCTTCCTACAAAATGTGGCGTCATTCTCGCAAATAGATCGCGCTACAGAACACTGTGAGCACTGTCAGTTTAATTATGGCCACCCGGTATTTAATAGCTTTTTGCTGTTCGATTGGTGTAGTGGTCAAAAAGAGAACAGAATTTCTATGAAGCTCGAACATTGTAAAAGATATGGACATCTGTGAGGGCCGCTGTAAAATAAGAGCATTTAAAATCCTCTATGCAATGTTCGAAAGGTTAGTCGAATTTCATCCGTTGTAAATTTTTAAAAAATTTTTGCAATTCTCAGGTATAGCTTTGCGTGCTTTTCCATAACTGAATATTCCAATCTTTAAAATGTTTGTCACATCTGAAACACGTTTATTCCAACTTTTTGTAATTTCTCCCTCCCTCCTCTAGGTTATATTAAACTCATTATTAATGTGTTACCCAATTATTATTATTATTTTACATTTTTTTTTTTTCTGATCGGTGTGCGGAAACTTTACCATATGGATATTTTATCATTGTGAAAAATCTTATCAGTAGACACTTCACCGAGAGAAACAATTTAAGAAAAGTCTGTGATATATAGAATTTCTGAATCTCTATTATAGAATCTCTGAAATCTTCAACCTATTTATCTAAATAAATCTATTGTAAACATGTTGTAAATAAATGCGTTTGTAACGATCTTTTAAATAAACCTATCTGAAAAGTAAAAGGAACCGTCAATATATTTTTCATTAAGTTGCGCTCTTGCTTCCTGCCGATTTGCAAAGTGTCCTTTGTATTCTTTCTGCCGATAAAAGGCTCTAATTCCAGCTTCCTCCTGTTTCGCGTTATCACGTGTTTATCTAAACCCCGTTGGCCATTAAGTTAATGAGTCTCGCTGCGGTAGACCCCAGCTGCACAATTGTCAGCTTCCCTTTCTGCGACGGCGATTCCGGTGATGTCAAGAAGGCGGATAAAAGAAAATTGACTGCAAACGTTGTCCAGTTACGTGGAATCTAAACTGCAAATAAACAGGTCTCGCATAAGCGAAAACTGAGAAAGAAGGCAACAAATGCTAGAAAGTACTTTGGGTAGCATGTTTTCATCATAATTAAACATGAATTACTGGCATAGCACTTAGCATTAGATAATTGTGTTTTCTAAATCATTTACTACTACTGAAGTTTTTTATTACTATTCTGGTGCATAAATTAATAAAAAATGCTATGAGAGTTAATTTATAAAAAAGGAACGAATCAGTTTTGAAATATTATTGCTTCAAAAATGCTTCCTATTTTAAAAGTTATAATTTGTATGTAAATCAGACGCAACATCGTTATCCAGTTACAATCATTCTCAAGTGTCTAAAAATGCATTGCTGTTGTTGAATGTTTGATTTCTCGCCTAATGAATCAGCTTTGTTTATTTTGTGAATTTCTTTTCTTTTTTTTTTTTTTTTTTTTTTTCTTTGTTGCCATGAATCGCGAAGTTAATACTATGTACAATTTTGACTGGCAATCTTTTTTGTAAAAAAATTCTTTTCCAATTCTGCATAAATGCTTCTCTAGAATTAACCTCACAGTCCTCAGATTATTAGAATTCCTCTGAAACCCCAGATCAGTGCTAATATTTTCAAGAAGTTTCCTTAAAATAGTTGGACAGTTTATCCAATGCACGTTGCAAGTAACACTAGGAGGTAGCAGACATTTTTATAACGGTATCTCGTCATAAAAGTGCCGACCTCTTTATACAAAGCAAACACTTTTTTTTTTAAAGAAAAAGAAGTCTTGATAAAGGCGTCCTTGATGCATCCTTACGCTGATCAGTTTTTAATTTGAAGAAAGCTACCGTCAGTATTTGCTGGCATCATTATGCAGAGACATTGTTACACTAGTAAGTTTTTTTTTTTTTTTAAATTTTATTTATTTATTTTATTATTATTTGCTGATTAATTAGCATTTAATGAAGTAAAACGGTAACACCTTTATGCAAAATTGCGTTATTTGCTTAATTGCAGAAGCTGTATTAAAAACGGTAAACCTGCATATTTTGTATACCGATACATTTATGAAATAAACGAAAATGAGCATCTGTACTCGAAACTGTGGAATTTCGTAACAGTATCCGTGTTTTTGCGTTGGTTGCAGTGAATCGCACTAATGTGCAATGCGTCTCGAGAAGTGACATATCTCTTGCAATGTCTGCAATCCCCCCCGGTTAATCTACGTTTTAAAAAAACTATTTCCGCTAAAATCGCGCATACTACCATATATTTGGGGGGGGGGGAACTTATTGATTGAGAATTATTATTATTTGTTGATTTTACCCCCTTTTGTGTTTCTCTCCCCCCCGTTTTTTATTTTTATAGTTTTTCTCTTTGAACCTAGAATGAATACAGATCATAAAGGTAGCTTACATAAAATCTTAAATATTCTATCTAATATTCATTTTTTATACACTCTTCTTAATTGACCAAAATAGCTTACGCTGTTTCCTCTCGGTTATTAATTTGCATCTTGATTTCACATATAAAAGCGACTTTTTTCGGCTAATAGCGGAATGTCTCTTCCTCTCTTATTCATTGTTTTCTCTGGCCCAAACAGTATTTGAACTCTCTGTTTTAGAAAACAAGGCTAGCCAATTTTTGTAAAGCGAACCACTACAAGAAATATTTTAGAGCCACTTCACGCAGTTTCTCAATGATACAAAAAGCATAATACTTTGACACATTCAGAAATCTATATACAGTATTGAACAAAGGAAAGTATAATTAGCTTATTTCTTAAATAGCATTCTGCATTTGCTATAGTTACAAACAAAATAAAAAAAATTCAATTCATTTAATACATCTAGAATATTCATTGTAATTGTTTTTAAATACATGTTGCAATATGTCTAGAAATCAATTCTTTTAATGAAATAATTTCTTGAAATAAATTTCCGATTAAATTTTTATCATGAAATACTACAAAATCATGTATTTCCTTACGTCATTATTAAATTTAAATCGGAAGTAATTTTAGGTATATTTTTTAACATTCCTTTTCTTTCACAAAAACTGTATCAAACACAATAATAATAAAAAAGAAATCAAAATTTTCCAATCAGTTTTATTGGCGACTTGGCGAATTTTTAAGGAATTCGTCAGGTCCACAATAAAACTGATTTGTAAAACAATTTTTGTATTTCTATTACATCTGCACTCTGTAGTTGGAAAATAAACAGGGAAATTAAATTATTTGCAGAATTTTAAATGGATAACTCTTTTAAGGTAATACAAAGACATCAGATACCTGAAAACATTCATCCGATTATTAAGATGAAATTGAGAAGATGGAACACGATTTTTCCTGATAATCAAAATAACCATATTTTTTCAGATCTGTAAATTTAATAATTATACCCTGCTAGCTACGATTAAATGCGCATACTTCGATGAAAATACAGTGAAATATCTCGTGGAGATAACCTGTAAAAGTGGACTTTACTCTAAATCGAATATTTTCATAGAAGACAAACATCATTTGGAAAAGCTGATGGCTGTTTTTGAGAGGTTTCATTCATTACAGAAAACAAGCAAATAGAAACACACAACTAATTGTTTGAAATAATAATATTATATTTCAAACAAAGCAGTTTCCTCCTGTTCCCCAGTTCCTAACATCTTATTTCAGACTGGCTGTGAAATAATCTGGTCAACTTATTTTCTTCATTTACGTTACATTAAACTTCATTCGCAGTCCCTGATCACTTCTCCATCACTTGATATGACGGAAACATAAATATTATTTAATAATGCAGTTTCTTATTTATTGAGATAGTAAGTAGAGTCTTAAAATATTAAATTAAAATGACTTATTCTGTATATAATTTTATTTAGTTATTCGTAGTTAAATGGCTTCCTTCGTTTTAACTTAATACAATTATGAACTTGTAGGGATTTATATTTATTTTAAATAACCAGTTATATTTAATTTTAAGTTACTTTCCTGTGAACCTTCATTCCCCTAATCGTTAGTGACAGAATATTTAAATTTGGTAGCGCGCGTAAGAAATGCAAATTCTACCAGTGGAAGAATAAATTAAATATCGACGTTCCAGTAGAGAAAGGGAGAGTCCGGGAAATTGCCGTGCGTGCTTATACGCAAACTTCTGTTTAGCAATTACTGCTGGTTCGACGTGGCTTAAGCGCTATTATCTTGCTCCCACTAGACTCATTTACGCTCTGTAGGCCACAGGATTATATGAGCCCTGTAGAGTAATTCTACTATTTGTGAACATCTTAAATTATTAAGTTTGATTCTACTGTTTCAGTTACCGCCCAAGTTGAGGCGTAGTATGTTAGCGTCAAGTTGACGCATTGTAAATAAATTAAAGAGTTCAATAAAGGGCAGTTTTAATCCTTCCTCAGTGCAATCACTATTTCTCAAGATTCTACACAACAGAAGAACAGCCGAACTTTACAAACTAATTTACTAAATGAAAATTTAAACACATGCAAAGAACTCATATTTTATGCTACCGGAGTTAATAATATGTGGAAGAAAATCTTAAAAGTTAATAAGGAAATAATGCTATTAAATTCCTTTGAATTTACAGCAGGAAGGAAGGTAATGAAGAACTCTATTCACTTATCCATCATTACTCCTTCTGCTGAGAAAAATTATACTGAAAGCTAGTAAGAAAGTAAGATTAAAATTATTTCGGAGAAAAATTTATAAAAAATTAATCATAAAATAATCGTACATAATTTCTAAACCCATTAATGTCAAATTAAAACCAGTAGCTACGTTATAAAATTGGTGAATTCTACAATTTTTTCCCCTAGCCTTCTTTCGTTTTAAACAGTAGAACTGTTTAATAAAAATAAACTGTTTTACAGTAATTTAACCCCCATTTCTCAGCTAAGATACAATTCATTATTAAAAAAAGGGAGAGTGATACGTTTAGCCGAAACAAAATCATCTAGCTTAATGTGTGATCGTCTTAATGCTTTACAAAAAGCATCGCCTAATTTCATTGAAGTATCGGCTTCAAACATTCAATTATTTATCTATAAGAATACGCTTTTTTTAAAAGAAAAGAAGTAAAGACTATCATCTTATAGCTCAGATCGTTTTTTACGACTAATCAATAGAGCATATTTTGACTTGGAGACCATTAAAAAAAATGTTAACCATTTTATTTGAAAACATTCCAAACTCTTTCCGTAAAGAATTCATATTATTATTAGCAATTGCTGTTTCATTGATTTTCCAAATCGATAGCAATAGTTTGATTTTCTCTTTGCAAAGTTCTTTAGAATCAGCAAAACTTCATTTTCTGGGGGAGGGGGGAATAAAAACGCGTTGCTAAAAAATCTCCAATTTATGGGCAGTTTTGCACTAAATAACTTGAAGTTTCTCTCTCTGATTTTTTCATCAAAATTTTGAACAAGAGTAAAATTCATAATTTTCTTTCCATTATCGCTTAAGCCTTAATCAGTGGCGGAGCAGTATGTATTTACCTATGGAAACATCAGTGGTTTAACCTACATTTCATTCCAAGTTTCAATGAAGACAAGTCTTAGGCTTGGAACTTCTCATTATCTTCCACCTTGCTCGACTCAAAACATTAAGGGCCGTTCACACTGGGGTTTATCTGAGCTAACGGAGACAACTAACGTAGCCGACTCATCTCCAAAACCAGTTTTTCCGCATAACGCAGCGAGTTGAAAAATTTGAACTACAGGCATAGCGGAGCTAGTCGACACATGGAACTGGCTCCATTAGCTCAGATGAACCTCAGTGTGAATGACCGTTTAGGATCAAAGGACTGTAAGTGTCTTTATCGTCCTACGAGTTCTTAAACCTCCATACTTCTTATCCAGGATTCGAACCCTGTCTTTTTGTGTCGTACCAATCCTCATTAACCGGGCAGCTGTCATACACCAGAATTCTAGTTACCCGGATTCTAAATATCCGAACCACTAATTCCAATGACATAAACTCATAAAATGCCATTCCTTCCACTTTAGTCATGCTGATGAAAGTAATAATAACACATTTAGAACAGAAGAGAAGATATCTATATTTTTGTCAACTAACTTCTAAATCAATCCATAATATTTCTATATAAAACTTATTCATTTTCATAAATATTCGATTAAAACAAAGAATGAAGGATCACTGTAAAATCTGCACCTATGTAACAGCGTACAACTTATAAATGCATGTACAGGTATAAATGAGCATATTCGGCTTCTTCCTATTTTATCAAAAACGTATAAGTTCACTGTTCAGGAAGTGAATTTGATGTTGAATTTGTAACTGCATTTGACCTTGCACATTTTTCAATCTCTGCTTTTAATTTAAATGATTTACATTTATGTGGCAACTAAAAAGAAATGTATAGTGAAAGCAAACTTATCTATCTTTTGATCTCTATACTTTGTTGAG
Organism: Stegodyphus mimosarum; assembly: GCA_000611955.2. NCBI lineage: Eukaryota > Metazoa > Arthropoda > Arachnida > Araneae > Eresidae > Stegodyphus > Stegodyphus mimosarum. Next base: position 82,215 of record KK114575.1, read on the forward strand.
CCACTCTTCTTAATTGACTTCGATTTGCTAGATACCATTGGTAACTACTATAATCTGAATATGTTCCTTGATTGTTCAAGATCATTTAATTTCTTCGAGAAGTTTACTCTCAACTTTAGGAGAAGGGGGAAATTAATTCATTCAAGGTAAAAAATAAGAAAAATAAAGAATATTTTATTTGTACAGAATGCGGCAGCTTTCGTAGCTTGTATGATAGACGTCAGGCATCAGTGGAAATCAGATGACGCAGCATTCTTACGCTAAAAAGTTGCCCTTTTGGAGGGGGACTCCATCGCGCTGAGCTGGACTGCTGCTGAGTACTCTGTTTTCGCTATCGGAATTCATTTTAAGAAAAACGATTCCACAATTCCATCTTCACAGGTTGTAATTGCAAGAATAACGCTTTCCAGATGATGCAGCAGTTTTATGCTAAAAAGGCACCATGTTTTTTTTGGGGGGGGGGAGGGGGCTCTAACGTGATGAGCTGGCTTGCTGTTAAACACCCTGCTTTGGCTATTGAGAGTTATGTCGAGAATAACGATCTTACAATTCGATCTTTACAGTTTCATCTTCCGATGAATAACGATTACCACATGAAGCAGTATTCTTATGCGAAAAAGTTGCCATTTTGGGAGGAATAAGGTTCCATGGTAGTGGACTGGACTGCTGTTGAGTACTCTGCTTTCGCTTCTGAAAGTTTATTTCAAGAATAACGAATTCTATAGTTCCGCCTTCACAGTTTCATTTTCTCTCAGCGCAAGAATCACGATTCCTAGATGATGCAGCATTTTTACGCTAAAATGTTGCCATTTTTGGAAGTTTTAACATGGTGAACTGCTACTGCTGAAGGTGCTGAACATGGCCTGCTGCTGAGCACCCTTCTTTCACTATTGAAAGTTATTTCGAGAAGAAAGATTCTACAATTCCATCTTTACAATTTCATCTTCTACAAGTGCAGGAATAAGACTTCCGCAGTTTGTTATAAGAATGCCTCAAATTGTAAAAAATGGAGCATTGCACATTTGGCAACAAACATTGCATATTTTCTGCCAAATATGCAGTGTTACTGTATTAGAATTGAAGACCGTATCTGAGTTACCATCACCAATTTCCCAAGTAATGTGTTGTGATTTTAACGAATAGCTTTTCAAAGCCGTTCAGAAAAATGTATAGTGCAGCGGAGCCGTTATTTGACAAAGGGTCGTACTCAAACATTCTTTTATAAAATGGCATTCACTTATTAATCAACGTCGAGAGTAATAAATATAAACCACGTGTTCATTTATGGTATATCTTTGATAATAAGTTATCGATGCTGCCGTGCTATATTTAATTCAATACGTTTGATTACGTCTGACTGGGGCACTTCCGGGACGTCATATTTTGCCTTCATTGTGTGATTTCCCTACTTATCTGAAATTTGATTTTAAAATTTAAGGAAACGTAAAAAAATATTACAGTTAAAAATTATCCATCTAAATAAATTGTAGAATGGCAAAGACTGATTTTAATAACAATATTTGTTTCTCTTATTAAAAAGTTTCATACTATAGTTTGTCCCTCCCTCTTGCCACAAATGTTTGCAGAGTTATACAGAGTAATGAAAATGCTTTTTAAATTTTTTTTGCTTTCTTGAGATGAGGGATTAGTAATTAATCCGCTCTCGAGATTCGGTCGGAAATTCTCCAAAAATTTTGAAATAATGAATATTGAAATAATGAATTTTGAAATAATGAACTTTAATAAGGGGCGGAAAGCGGGACAGAAAAAAAATAGATAATATTGGGTTACTTTTTTAATTTAGACTTAGTTTATATTGAATTAAAAGTAATATTTGCTTAAAAATTAAACGATGCTTTTAATGAATAGTTTTCATTACATATGAACAGTTGTAGGGTTATTTTATTTGTCGAAGCAGGAAACATGAGAGAATAAATCATGCTGTCGCCGGAATTCAAATTCCCTCCGATTAACAGGCGGACATGCTTTCCAGTTACACCAAGAAAACACCCGGTAAAAAAAAAAAGGAAAATTCTTTACGTCATCAGTTGTTTTACCTGTTGAATAGGTCCTGCTTTTGCAAATAGTATTTTCTCTGAAATGGAAACTTTCTCCTTTCGCTGTTGATTTAATGCCAAACATTTACAGCATTTTTCAGTCCCATAGCTATACATAATGCATTTCAGAAAAATAAAAATTCGTTTAACTCTCTTAGTCTTGCATACTTTAATATATAAATTAATTATCAATGAAAACATATAAATTGGAGTGAAAATCTCACGGTCATGTAAAATCCTATGGCAATACAAACGCGTTGTAACACAGATAGCTACATGCTTTTAAAATGGTTACAAATCAATCTTCGGTTGTAGCACAGAACACTCTTCAGTTGCATCTTCTTTATAGTTTGACACCATAAGATCGCATTTGGTTTTACATCCTTATAGAATTCTTGCTTTTTAAAGCAGTTATTACTCGTCTGTTTGACACCGCTTTATTCCGTAAATTTCTGTCAAAATCTATCACATCAAAAACAAGGAACACAAATGTCGTAATCTGAGATTTGATTTCCAAATTATTCAGCACTCTTTTGAAAAGATCCTTTCGAATAATCAAATTATTCCCATATAAGGGGTCATAATTCAAGAAGAGTCTTGGTGGGAAAAAAAAAACTTTCAGATTTGGAAAATCATAATTTATCAGATAAGAAGGAATATTTAAATATATGCACATATTTTTGGATTCTTGATTTTTTAAGAATTTTCCTCAAGAATTATGGATTTCAAAATTTCAAGAAAAATATTCTTCATAATCAGAACCCCAGATTTCTCGCAATGGAATTGTCGAGCACATTGACTAATTTCGAGTGTTCTTAGAAAAATACTCTCATAATATAAACAGTCCGTTTTAAAACAAGAGATATAAACATTTAATTTATATAACAAAAATGAACTTTCTTATTTACTACAATTACCCTCATGAGTTATTACTAAATAAATTTTGTGGCATACTTTGCGGAATGTTTGTGACTGATAATGCATGAACAAAATCAGCTCAAAGGTAAACAATCCAACAGATATTTCTGCGGCTATAGCGAGACGTAAAAAAACAGGTCTAAAATTATTGCACCAGGAAGAAGATTTTAATGTTCCTGATGTTAGAACCAATAGTGGTGGTAATGACTTTTTTTTAATGAATACTTTTAATAATACAACCATTCCAAACACCAAAAAAAAAAAATAGATTTTAATATTTAGAAAATGGAAAATAAATAAAATAAATCTGAAAGGATTTAGATTTTAGCTATCTCATAAAAGGATTTGCTAGGTTTTTTTTACCCTCATTCTGAGCTCGCAGTCTACCAGCTTGTTGTATTCACTCCTGCTAATCCATCTCTTTTTGTCTTTTTAGCTTTATTATTAGGCATCATTTTCTTCCCGCTTACGTCATATACAGTTCAACAGCAAAATTACAAACATTTTAAAAGCAGTATAGCAGCACAAGTTTAACATTCCCGGTACGATGTTAAGTGTTAACATACATTTTTCTGTTTTTTTCAGCATTTCTCAGTTCATCATATCACTGTTTAGTTGTTTAGTTTTTTAGTAAGATGGCTTGCAAGACTTTTTTTATTATTATTGTTTTGCGTGTTAACCTATTTTATTGAACATTACGCTCTTCGCAATTACGCCATATAAAATTCGATTCAACAGAAAAATCACAAAATATTTAAAAACGGTATTTCTTTAGGATTTCTGATAGACAGTCTCGCGCGCTGGAGGTAAATATATTTTACTCCGTACAGTGTTGCCATTGCTGGCTTTCATATCGTTGAGTTTGTTAATCAAAAATTTATTAAAGCTTTACAAAATAAGAAATATAAAATTCGAAATTCAAAATTCGAGTTTCCAGGTGCACATGTTCGGGTGTAGGACTACGTTATTCAAAATTTGATGGCCGTAGGTAACGTCATTTTTTCACAATGCGAGGAATATGCATGCATACATACTTGCAGATAGTTCATTATTTAATTTTGCTGAAAATAATACAGGGGGATAATATTTGGTGGCAATAATTTGAAAAGTGATGCAGCCGTTTATAGCAGACGACGCAAAATCCCGTTTCGAGACTAATAGCCCAATCGAGCTAACGCTAAAAAATATTCTGTGAGGTATTTTATCGCTCTATCCGCATGTCATGGTGTAACTAGAAGCACGTTCGACGAATATTCAGAAGGCTCGGAGTTCGAATCCCGCCCAGAGCACTTTTTTCACGTTCCAGCACATTTAATTGCTCAATTTTTATGTTCCAGTTCAATATAACGTAATAATTCTACAACTGTTTCTATTATCACTACACTAACATTAATTACTACATGTGTTGCAAATAACATAGCAACATCTTATATCAGGGCTTCTCCAATTTACTCTGCTATTGCTTTTACTGGAAAATTAAGCATCAATGAAAACTATCGTATGTGGTGGTGATAATGGAGAAAGCACATGCAATTACCACTTTTGTCTATAATTTTAGACCAGCGTTACTCAGCCTATAGTATGCATACCCTCCAGGTGTACATGACATGGTTTCCGGACGTACGCGGAAAAAAATATATAATGGTGGGCACTGATAGATAGATTGAACATAAGAGAAAAGACAAAAAGGGGTTATTAAAGTTATTACAAGTTCCATTCCAAATTATATTTCATTATGAAAAATCAAAATAATGAAATTGAATCCGAAATAATTTTAATTTAGAAAGGTATGAATGTTTTAGATTAAGTTTAGATATGTATTTTATCTGCAGGACCAGTACTTCTCGAAAGGGATAAGACCACAGGCCGAAACCTGACAATAATAGGTATATTTCAATAATTCTTACACAAAGTGGCCATGCAATTCGCCACTGTTTTTAATAATAAAATTTTATTTCTGCGAAGAATCTGTGATAATCCCAGTATTAGTCATGGGGCTAGTTGTAATTTTTCATTTTCTCAGTGTTGCCAACCATACTTTAAATATAGTATTTGTACGATAATGAAAACTTCATTTACTATAAAATTTTGGAGTAGATATAGTCCGTACATTCTACTATAATTTTATATCATCAATATGTAAATTCAGAATATTTACAAATAATAATAAAATACAACCTATTCTAAAATATTACCATAAAATCATAATTCGAGAAACTACTCATACCGCCATCTAGTAATCAGTAGTCGAACAGATGTAGAATACATTTCCTTGTGCATTAGTAAAGGGGAGTTACCGAACTGTTATATTTAAGGAACGGGTTAGGGAATTCGTTACATATGTAAGTGTTGTAAGTGTAACATGAGCTAAAAGCTCAGTACGTAGGTCTAATTTCTGAATGATTGTAAGCTTATTTTCAAAGATTTTTGTATAAATGTTTCTATGTAAATATAAACTTCACAAAATATTTAATACCCGTGAAGTTTATATTTTATTTTACTCTGTAATCAAAAATATATCTTTAGAAAGTAATGGACCAAATAGGAGTACGTTATATTGTAATGCTCATAAATAAAAATCATTAAAAAAATCTTCGAAAATACACTCTTTTGCAAAAAAATCGAAGCAAGCACCAAGAAGGACTTTTGCGATCGTGACGAAATTTGGTATGCAAAAACATCTTGATCGAACATGCAAATGATCAAAGTTTGAAGGCAAATGAGCAAGAATTGCGATAATAGCGCGCATTTCTAGTGCGCAGTTCGCAAAGTATAAAACCAGTAACACAGGCGGAAAACGTATCTTTTTTTTTTTTTTTGCTGCCATTGTAATTCCGTCAAGAAGCAACTAAAGATGCCATTACGACGATAGAAAAGATTTTACAGAGAACTAAACGACTTCGAACGTGGTCGCATTGTAGGGCTGCGTGAAGCTGGGTGGTCACACCAAGCAATAGGCCGCCACCTGCCTACAAACACTGCTGTGCAAAGATGTTCGCAGCAATGATTGTTACAAGGAAATTACCGATGAAACAAAGGCTCTAGAAGGTCAAGGAGCACAAATACGAGGCAAGATAGGATGATTGACCGCCCCAATGGTATCATTGTCGACTATTCAACGCATTACAGCCACGTCTATACGTCTCGTAGTACCGTCCGCCATCTAATGGAGCTTATCTGAAGTGGGGTTACGCTCACAGAGGCCTTCAAAACGTTTGTCTTTGATCCCACAACATCGGCGAAGTTGTCTGTTGTCGCAGCCAATCATCATGGCTGCCATCAGACTGGTATCGTATAGTGTTCAGTGATAAATCCCGCTTCACTGTTGAAGCAGATGACCACCGTGTTCGTGTCTGGAGAAGATGGGGGCCAGCGGTCCGAGTCAGCCTTCGTTTTACAAAGGCATACAGCCATAACCCCTGGTGTGATGGTGTGGGGTGCTATTTCTGATGACAGCAGGAGGATTTAGTCATACTCCGTAAATCTTTAACAGCTCAATGATATGTTTATACTATCCTGCGGCCGGTTGCATTACCCTTCATGGCACGTCATCCTGGGCCATTTTCCAACAAGGCCACATACCGCCCGCATATCTATGGACTGTTTCCGTGCGTTTGATGCTCTTCCTTGGCCAGGAAGGTCACCAGACCTTTCACCAATCGAGCATGTCTGGGACATGGTAGGCCGCCAGATTCGGGCACCACAAAATATCGCAGATCTGGAGCGACAATTGGTGAATACCTGGCAGAATGTATCGGAGGATAACATTAGGAACCTCTACCACTCCTTGCCTCGAGGAATTCAAGCATGCATTGCCGCCAGGGGCGGTTCGACAACTACTAATTTTAACACTCAATGGGTGGTTGTGAGCCTTGAACAGGTACTATGACCTTGATTTTTTATCATTACCTGTGTATGATTTACACACATATTCAATTTCATCAAAAACAACCACTTCTTTGATGGCGCTTCGATTTTTTTGCAAAAGAGTGTATGTCCACAATCATTTGAAGGAAGGCTCATGTGTCATGATAAATTGCTTTGACAGGATATGATGAAACAACTCTTAAATCATACATCTAAATTAAAAAGTAAGCAAATTTATTTGTTTTTCAATCATTGTATCACAGAATACCGAATTGTACTATACTATTATAGAATGCATTATAATTAATTAACGGTCGTACTTAAATGGACTTCAATAAGATTGGCAACACTGCTTTGTTTGTCTTTATCATCTCTGCCTTATCTTGCTTTGTTTGTTCTTATCATCATAATATTCTTTTTAATCCGTTCCTAGCTTTCTCTCAAAATAAATAGTTTTTATAATCATTACGACTTCCATTTTTCAGCATGGATCAATGATGAAAACTTTGTTCCATTAAGAAAAGAATAATTACTGAATTAGTAAATGATCCCATTCCATCAACGAGTGCCAACTCTCGCAAAGAGCGAAGAATAATCTAAGGAGAAGCTGCGGTATGTCAGTAAAATGAAACTTCCAGTTCTACTTTCGCAAAAGGGGAAAAGTGAGAAAATATTGTGAAGAACATTTGTCATAAGAATTTTCATTCGTAGTTATTGCCAATTTCCGTAGACCCTGAATGTGTTTGTGAAGAAGTACTGTCTAACCGTAGTATGAAGCCTTCACTACTTAATCGTCATTTGCAAACTAAATCCTTAGATTTCAAAGATAAAACTCAGACATTTTTTAACATTTACTCGAAAATAAAAACAAGTTAAATATAGTTAAGTACTTGTTTTTTGATTATATTAATGAAGATGCTGTTGAAATCTCCTATCACGTAAGTTATCGTATCGCCAGGAATGATAAAAACTATACAATTGGTGAAAATTTGATTTTGCCCAGCATTAAAGACGCAATTTTTCTATGTTCGGTAATGAGTATGTTCACAAAATTAAGCCTAATCCTCTCTTCGATAACTCCCTTGTAGCCTCAAAGAAATTTCTGATAATATGAAAAAGATAATGATAAAAGAAATCAGTAAAATTAAATAGTTTCCCATTCAAGCTGATGAGAGTACTGATGTAGTGCAATTTGCTGTTTTGATATTTATCGAAAGTTACGTAACAGGAAATAAATTCGTGCAGATATTATTCATGCCATTGATTCCTTATTAAAAAGGGAATAAAGTGGTCAAATTGCTGTGGTTTAAGCACTGACGGTGCCAAGTCAAAGCTGTTACTTTGGTTTCCTTGGATGTGTCAAAGCAGTAACCCCCTTGGAAAGTGAACACATTGTTGTACACATCGACAAGCTCTAACCTTTGAGCTCCTACTGGTATGAAAGACGATTCCGTAAAAGTCACCAATTTCATCAAATCCCACAATACGAATTCAAGTTTATTCTCATCATTGTGTCAAGAACTGGGTAGCATTTATACAACTCTACTTTTTCATATTGAGGTTTGATGGTTGCCTCGGAATAAAGTTCTTCCACGTTTGTTCGAGCTTAGACATGAAGTCAAAATATATTTTGAGAACCCCCCTTTTCGAATTTCATTAAAATTTTATGATCTCGAATGGCATTAAAGCCTTGCTTACGTGTCCTATATCTTTTCAAAATTAAAAGGACTAATTTTTTCCTTCAGAGCAGTGCAGTAATGATATTCCGAACTACCGATAAAATACAGTCTTTCGTTAAAAAAGTAGAATTTCGGAAGTTATGTATTGAGAATAACCAACCTGAAGTTTTTAAATGCTGCATGATTTTTTGTCTGAAATGGATTTTTACGCAGCTCAAATAATTAAGGAAAAAATTATACATCTAAATGGATTAAAGGCGGTTTTTTTTAAATTTTCCCAAACATGAATAGATAGATGACTGCTGGATTGCATTTCCTTTCAGCAAAAAGAATTTTCTGTGCGCATCTTTATCAGTCTAAGGAAAAGTCAAATTAATTAAAATGAAAACGGATTTTATCACTTAAGGTAAGATTTGAAAAGAGATCCCTTATCTCATTCTGGACTGATTTCGAAGAAGAAAATCCTGAATTATTCAAAAACACAGTCACTATTCTGCTACCGCTCACAAACAACGTATTGTTGCGTTTTTCTTTACGTACGGGTTCGTGGATTTAGAGTGATTAAAGACACTATTTGATGATCAACGAAAACGCAATTTATTAGCCAGTATTCTCAGAACGGCTCCAAAATCACGTTTACAGTCGTCGAGGAACTACTATAAACACGCTGAGACAATCTGCGAGACATACTTCAGGCTATCAGGCTATAAAATGGAGACAGCTTCACAGCAAAGCACCAGAGTACAACACCCGACTCTGCCCGGTCATTCTCGGAAATCTATGTACTCTCTTGACTTTCCACGCTACAACTCGTAATCCACTCGACAGTACGCTAGAGTACAACTCAGTCGTTCTCTGAGCTCAACACACTCTAAGCTAAAACTCGACGATGCACTGTAACTTGCAATAAACTAAGAGATTCTCTCGATGCACTCGAAGACCAACTCGGTACTAGACTACAAGACACTCCCTCACTGACTGACTATCAACTGACTCAAGCGTACCAGCGGGATATATATAGCTTTTGGCTTGCGTTCGAGAACATTCTGAGCTAAACCAGTAAGAATTCGTTCCAGAAGGTTCTCCATCCGTCCATGGCATATCGCCAATTTCGTGGCCAAATGTGGGATTTCTCGCCAAATATGAAAACTTTGAATTCCCTTGTCATTTTATGGCAACCCTAAAACCTGCTTCGCGAGTAAACTATCTTTCCGCAGACAGGAATAGATTTTTCAACTAAGTTCGGGCTTTGCGATCCGAATTTTAAATTATCGAGCGCTGGCAAACAGCTTCAAAGTTCCCTTTAAATGGACTCCTATATTTTTTAAATTGAACTATCATCATTGCGCATTTGTAAAAAAAAATCAAAATAGCCAAATCTAGAAGTGTAAGCGTATAACATGCATTAAGAGACAAGATGCACAGTAGTGCAATAGACCTCCTTTAAGGTGAGCAGTCGGAAGCAGCTTGAGCTCTAAATATGTCCTTCCATTATAAACCTTCTGTAGAACAGTTTTCATACTGAACGTTCAGTAGCTCGAAAATCCATGAAGTAGATGCCTGAAGATCAAACTCTTTGAGATATTTATTATCGTTGTTTGCATGCCCACAACACAGATTACTGAATGTAACGTTCGCTGAATATTAGTTCACTAAGAATGCAAAGCGACAGCAGGTAGAATTTGTTTTCATAGTTTTCAGAGAAAGTCATCTACATACTAAGCGATCATTTGTCAAATCCCGTTTTGTTCTTATAAAAAAAGGTCTTAAAATTTTAGGCTCTAAATAAATCATTAGACTATGCATAAGATCGTCTTCATTGGGTTCCCGACATTAAGGAAACGGGTTTTCAAGGCTTTACGGTCATAAGAGGAATAAATTGAGCTTCATTGCTTGACAGTTATACCTTGCTACATCACAAAGACTAGAACAAGAATTTTGCCTGAATGTTCTGATTTTATGCCTGCTTAGTGTAAGAACAAACTAATCACAGCAGCAAACACGAATTGGCATTCATTCGACAGTTTCTCAGCTGCACATTAAGCATGTGCAAATTTAACTTCTCAGAGTTACGGCTTAAATCCTGTTTTGCAGGTGCAATAATGACGTCTAGACCATCGTGTGAATGTTTCCTTATAAAAGAATAGCAATTTGCTCAATATTATTTTCGACAGATGTTGATATAAACTTTCAATATTTACGACCCAATTTTCAATCATAATTTTCATCGCGCCCCTCCCATACAATAATAATGTACTTTGATACTAAGGGTACAATACGCCTTTAATTATAAACCATACAAATTAATAAGATAAGTATTCAATTTTGTATACGTTACTTTTAGGTAACTGATATTTTAAGTAAGTTACTTTTAAGTAATAGGATAAGTATTACGTCACTTTTATTTTCTAATTTTTAAAATGAAAACAGATTTCAAAATAATTTTTAATTAAATTAAATATTTATTGCCTGAAACATCCCTTTATAAAACTACGAATATCATTAGAAAAATAGTCTAGCCTCTGTTTCTCTCTATCTTATATCTATTACATTCGGCATTCTCGCGGACATATGCGCAACCTATAGAAATGTTTCGCAAAACATGTATAAATGTTGCACCTCGTGCAATTCTAGTCAGTTACGGTCGAGTCGATTCTTCTGTCGCTATTGAGTCTATCTTGATTATGCATTTTGTAATTTGCGCGTTAATTGCAATTCACGGTATTAAATAACGGCAGTAGATTTAAATAAAATCTTGGATAAATTTTTAAATCGTAAGCAACCATTGGACGATAATAAAGCATCAACAAGTGCACAGACGAGCGTAGATCAGAAAATTAAATCAAGAAGATATTATCAAGAATACTTAAATTTGGGTTTACGACTACTGAAGTAAATGAAGAAGAAAGGCCCCTGTGTCTTATTTGCTCAAAAATATTGGCACAGACAGTATGAAACCTAATAAACTTAAACGAAATTTGGAAATGCCTCATAGTGAGTACAGTAACCAACCCCGAGAATTTATTTATTTATTTAATTTTAATTTTTGAATTAAAATTAAAATCATATGAAAAGCAAAAAAAATATTTTTTTTTAAAAACTTTGTCTGTGAATGAAAAAGCTTTACTTGCTTCTTACAAAGTCTCATATAAAATAGCCAGATGTAAAAGGCCTCACACCATTGGCGAAGAGCTTATTTTGCGACCTGTAATTGAGATCGTAGAAACTATGTTTAGAGATAATTTTGCTAAAGTCTTGCAATCCATACAAGTGACAAATTGTTTTCAATTCAGCTTGGTGAGGCAACAGATAGCAAAGACGCTCATTTCATTGCGTAATTCGATTTTGTGATAGTATGTCAGCAGGAGAAAAACTACTTTTTTTGTAAACCAATAAAACTCAAAGCAACAGTACAAGCATTATTTGATATTTTAAATAATTTTATAAACGGGGCAAACAAAGAGTGGAAAAATGGTGTCGGATTATGCACCGTTCGTGTTCCTACAATGTCTGGAAGATTCCAAAGTATACAAGCACTTGTGAAACAAACATCTCCACTGTGCATCTGGACACATTGCATGATCCACAGAGAAGCTTTGGCTTCCAAATAAATGAATGACAAGAAATGGCCTGAATACTGTACCAACGACAGTTGCGACCGTACTAAATTATATAAAAATGAGACCCCCAAAATCAAGAATCTTTTCTATACTTTGTAAAGACATGGGTACAGTACCTTCATTGTTGCTATTTTATTGCGAGGCAAGATGGTTATCACGTGGGAAATTTTTGCAGTCTATTTGCGAATCAGAAGACGAAATTCCCACTTTTCTAGAAGAGGAAAACCGACATGAAGCTGAGAAGTTTCGAGATGGTTTATTTGTGATGAAATTGAGCTACTTGGTCGATATATTCCATAAATTAAATACCTTGAATCTTCAACTCCAAGGAGGAAATATACACATGTTGGAGACGAATGATAAAATTAATACTTTTAGTAGAAAACTGGAATTATGAAGCAGATATTTAAAGCAGAAAAACATAGAAATGTTTGAAAATGTGGATAAATTTACAAGGCTGAAAAACATCACGTGAAAGTTGTTTTTGAAACCATTGAAAATCATTTAACCATGCTGGCAAATAATTTAAAAAAATATTTTCTTGCTGACGACAACCTGATAGCAAGCTACGAGTGGGTTAGGGATTCATTTCAAAATACTCCAGAAGGACACTCAACTGCCGAAGAAAAAATCTTCATAGATTTCACGTCAAGTGGCGAAATCAGACGGCAATTTAGTAATAAATCACTTTTTGAATTTTGGCAGGGGTGGATGATGAATTTTCTGCACTCAAAACGAAAGCTTTTCGTATACTATTACCATTTCCAACGCCTTACCTTTGTGAAACCGGATTTCCTAAGGTGACGAAATATAGATCAAAGACTTCAGAGATAGACTCTGAAGACAAAATATACATCTCAGTTAAACTTCAAAAAGAACTTAGAGTGTCAGTTTCTAATATTAAACTTTCCTTTGAATAACTGAAGAAAAATACGCTATTCCTGCGCACATTCTGCAACTTAATCGAATTTCTTCATTCTCCCGATACAGATTTGCCATGCCAGTATCTTGGATGCTTCGCTAGACTGTTTGGGCAAAATAATAATTGCATCCTTTGATGGTTGTATTGAAAAATAAGCATCTAATGGCATTAATTGCTGTTCGGTCAAAATCCGTTACAATAGGGGTTGTATGAGTAAATCGGCGGGGAATCCCCCGCCCGGGGAAAATTTCGCAGTTTCAGGAACTTTTTATTTACCTGTAAGGTATTTAATTTTAATTTACGAACATAAAAAACTACTTTACTCAAGCTTTGATATTTATTAACATTTTCTATACTTTTACTTGTTCACTTTATGAAACACATTAAAAGATAATCTAAATTTAAATAAATGTATGTAAACTATAAAATAGGAAAATTAATCTGATATATAAAACATAAAATAAGAAAATTAATATCTATTAAATTACTAACTTAACAGTAGCTCTTTAAATTTCTTCCTTAGATTTTTTTTATGTCTGCCTCCTAGCATCTGCAATGCATCAAAATTTCTCTCGACTGCGTCACCTTCTAGATCAATTCGTACATATGACTTAATAGCACTGATGACGTAACTAATTCTGAACCTAAACCGAAATTTTGAACTAATTCGAAAGCTGAACTCAAATTTCTTCAAAATTTCGAGAACTGAAACTTTTCTTGTGGTGAGCTTTCATACTGGATTAACTGGCGCATTTTGCTTCTACCTTTGTTCTCGCTAAGACGCTGTTTTGCCGCTCTCTTCCTATCGCAGCAGCATCAAAAATGCAATGTTCTTGAATAAGCACGATTAGTGCCAAGTAAATTGTGGCTGGAAACGTCAATTGAAATAAAGATGAATATGTAATTTGTCTCGACTGGCCAAATTTGCTGTCCATTACGGATTCAACATTCTGCGTTTTACGTCATCAATACTGCTAAGTCTTTTTTTCAGTACATGTATATGCATATTTCGGGTTTTAGAAAGGAGGAGGAGGGACTGATCGTCTAACAATTGTGAAAGGGGTGCATGAGGCAAAAAAAGGTTGAGAACCACTGCATTAAAATGTGTTTCCAATTAAATCCATAGACTTCGTTTAATATTTGAAAAATTTTTTTAATGAAGTTCCTTCTTTCTACGGGGCATCAGAGCATATATTATAAATACCACGTTATGTTTGCCCACTGAGTTACCCAAATCTGCATGCAAGGAGTACAGCTAAGAAATTTGTTTGCAACTCCTTTCGAATGTTCCATTTATGAAAATATTTATGCTATATTTCAAAGCCTGTCTCCTTGTTTCAGGGCTAAAGATGAGAACTCTGACAATGTCTTTGCTGTCATACAAAAGAAAGCTGTAAAATTGTTAAGAACAATTAAGTCATTATCTATCTGGTTCCAGCGTGGTTCCTCCTTATTCTGCATAAATGTGACTTGAAACTTTGAGGTACAAAATCATAACCCATGTCAACAGTCCAATGATTTCATCATTAAAAATTTCTGGTACCGAAATATGGTCTTTTCTTGCTCGTTTGCATGCATTCGGCTACTGAACTTTAACTTCTGCTTCGGCCACATCAGACTTATAGATATGTTCTGTAACTTCCAAAACTGTTTCATTTTGCGTTGTCATCCATCCTTTGCATACTACAGTTTTGCTTTTAATTCATCTCTACATTCAGGGCTGTACCGATGGGATGCAAGTATCCCATCCGCGTTTTTTTTTTTTTTATCAAAGGGGGTCTCTAAAGAATAATTCTCAATTTTTATAATTGTATGACCATATATGTAGGAGTGTAAAAAAGGACGTAGTTAAGAAATGTCTGCATTGAAAATGTTTCAGTTTATTGTGAAAATGGTCTTCCAAGAATAATTCAGTAACTTATATTTGGCACTAAAGACTTTCTTAATAGTATGTATTTCAATTACTTCTTGAAGCCTTTCAAAGCTAAAGATGATTGAAAGCTATCTTCGATCAGCGAATGAGCCAAGTAAACTGAAAGGTTTGGCAATTCTTTCCACTGAAAATGAAGTAGCTAACCAACATGGTTTTGATGAAGCTATAAAATTATTTTTAGAAGTCAGAGTTATCAAAAACAGTTTTGTCATTTTCCTTTATTGATAGTAAAGCTAAAAACAATTTCTTAAATCATCAAAAATGGCTGATTAATAAGCTTTTTGAAATATATGCTTGCCTGCTAGTTGAAAGTTCTTTTTTTCTTTAGTCTTAAGATTTTTGTTTTCCAACTAATTTTAACTATTTAATTCTAAATAAATAAATGTTGCTTCTATTTGGGCTGACATTTTGTATGATCACTCTAATAAGAGGAGGGGGCAGGGAAATTTCCGCCTCGGACCTCGTTAGCTATAGGTCTTCAGCTGTTTATGTTGTCATTTCAGAATTTGCATTAATACGAAACTGACGATACCGGTGGTGGTTTATAGACAGAGCAGGGTTTGCCTTTAGATGTTTCAATAAGGGTGAAATTCACTTTGTTCTAAGTAATTTCTAATAAAAATACTATAAAAACAACTGGGAAAAAAATAATAAACAAGAAACGCTCAGAACAACCGTCTGAGGAGGAATAGACACTACTTAAGAAAATTATGACAATAAATCATTAAACTGATTGATTATTCCTGACAGGCAGTGTCACTTACTGTCCATAATTCGTTACACCTGTTAGAAAATTTCATGTTTCCGCAGGATGATATACGAAAATGCCACTTGCGCAGAACTGCAATGTGCGCAAGTATCACATCACCGTTTCAAATTAGTAAAGAAGTTTAACAGTTAAATAAATCTACATTGCTAGTCTTCTCTCTAAAATTAAATCATACCCAACAATTCTACTTTAAATAATATATAAACTTTAAAACCATGCGAATAAAAACAAGCAGTTGTTTTGCTTCGATTCATCATATTGAAAGGAGAAACAATCCCACTCTTTGGTCGGCTGGCGCTCAAGGCGAATTATCAACGTCAACAAAATTATACTAAAGCAGCCAGGGCCATTTGTTTCCAAGAGTCACGATTAAGCTGCGTTTGAGTGTTGAAATCGTCTGCTGTCAGTTATGATCGACTACATATCGCTTCGCGATCGACTTGCTAGCCATTCCTGACAAGCTTTCAAAAATTAGTAGATTTTGAATACTACTATATTGATTTCGAAGGCGATCAGACACAGATTCATTTTCTTCAGAAGTAAAACAGTTTTGTGACGTAGATTTTGAAACAATTCTAACAATTTTGAGGGCGATTCCGAAGGGAAAAAAAAACCTAAAAAATTATTTTTGTGTCATAAGAAAAAGGATCTGGGTATGATCGCCCTCGAAATCGAAAGAATTTTATTCAAAATAAAGGCCAATTTAAGGCTGACATTTTTGTCTGATTTTAAATTTTACATTGGCTTGTTTCTCACAATTTGGAACCAGGCTCCAAGACTTTGACTATAATTCAATGAACGAAAAAAGAAATTCTTACTTAAAAAACCTCCACTTAAAAAAAAAATTGAATCCCATAATAACTTAACAATTTAAGTAATTTTATTGTAACTTATTAATACATAATGTTGTACGTGAAAATACAGATTTTTTCCAGAACTGTGAGTATATATACCTAAATATTAATCTTTGTTTCGTCAAATAATTTCCTTATGGCTTATCGCTGTCTGAGAAAGCTCTTGCAGCAAATTTACAACGGCAGCGGAAAATCATTGAATATCGTGTTAACTGTCGCTTTTGTCATGTATCATTTAATGTCACACTGATCTTCCTATTAACTTTCCTTTTGCTCGTTAAAAAATATCCGTAAAAGCTTTTATTTGACTCAACAGAGTTTCAAACCTTACTTGATAATTATTTCAAGATTTCCATCCACTGCAGCCATCAGTTGTAAATTGCAGCATGATTACCTTGTAACGCAAGGCATACCCGTAATAACTTTACAAAAACTGTGTATATATTTTACCCATGGAAGATCTCACTTCTAAAGATATTTCAATTACTACCAGAACTCCGATTCATATTAACTACTTTTGAAGGTTTCTGTAATTAACTTCTTATTTGCGTTTTCCTAAAATTAATTACTTATCACTGTATAGAAATTATTTTCTTTGTTTCAAACACCATGAGAAGATGACACTAAACCTTTTGAACGTGGTTTCGCATTTACTTGGACATAGTTTTACTTCTTTAACTCCCTATAGGTGATTGTTTCAAACACTACTTCAAAAGTAATAATTATTTGCTCTCAAAACAATAATTTTGCCAGGAAAGAATTTGAATAATAAGAGAAAAAGTGAAAATTCGTATAAAAATTGAGATACAGAATATTTTTAATGCAATTTATTCGTGAATGATTTTGCCAGACACCAAAGGCACCGATCCATATTCGATTTCTTTTTGAAATAAAATGTTTTCTTTTATGAACGTTGAATGAAGAACGAAATTTAAATTTTACAGATTTGGAGGAAATTTATTAATTGGACGACTCTTGTTGCTCATTACAGACGTAAAAAATTCTCCAAAAAATTTAAATGTTGAAGGCAGTAACAGATTTGTCTGCATAAATATATATAAATTTTAGCGTACTAATTCAAATGAAATTTTTTATCAATAAGTAAACAAATAAAAGATTAAATGGTATATATTCAAAAGCTTCATTATAATTGCAAGACCTGCTAACATTAATTGTTTCCCTAAAATAGTTTTAAACAACTGGCAGATTTTAATCTCATAACTGAACAGAAACACGCATACCCAAAATTTTAAATTAGACAAAAGAAAAAAAAATTTCTAAAGTTGAAAATCTATTCCAAATTAAGCTTGCTTTCTTTCACTTAATTTTAAATGTTAGATTATCTCCGTAAATTAGGTTACGCCTGTAACAAGAATTCGCAATTAATTACTCATAAAATAATAAAAGTATAAAGAATTTAATTCTATTGTTAGGTTTTGGAGATCGCAGAAACAGCTTTATCACCAACTTGGTTCATTTACTGAAGATGAGCTAAATTCTCGTGCTTGCTTTATGAAATTTTTATTATATCCTACAAACTTATTATATTTACATAACTGCTAAATTCTAACGATAGATGGCGATGCTGAGTGGAACTTTTTAAAAGTCTTCTAAATGCTTCATAATGAACTGCGCTTCACAGAATTTTTCGCTTTTTTCCCTAAATGAATATGCGGCTGTCTCATACGGCTTCTAAGCAAGTCGCCGGATGAGCTTTCCGATTACGATATGATTAGCGCACGAAGCTCAAAGGACCCGAGCGGACATAAATCAACGCCAGAATATCGCGATCAATGAAAGTCAACGCATGCGCAGCACCTATGCCGCCAATTCCACAATGGCGACGAACGAATAGATTCTTTTCTACTTCGCACGAACTTCGTTGGGCTCGGAAAACAGTTTCGCAATGGCTTTTCATTTTCTCTCTTTCTTTATTTTTTATTTATTCCTACGTCGTCGTTCTTCCTGCCACTGTTTTCTGAACTCTTTCGCCAGCGTTTGCAAGAGAGGGGTTTACGTGACCACAGTTGCATTTGTTTTCAGCTGATTTGTTCTAGTGTGCGGGTGGAGTGAGGAGTTTTAATTATTTTGTATAGCACTTCAAGAAAATTACAAAAAGTGTAATTCTACAAAAAAAAAAAAAAAAAAACTGTCTGACTCTTACTATTATGTACTAATATAAATTTTATTCTTTAATTAAGTTAAAGTATTATAAGGCTTTTATAAACTAAAATACTGGGCCGCTAGTTAAATAATATGACATTAGACTACATTTACAGAAATGAAAAAATGATTTGACACATTTTTCGGAGATTATATACGTGTGTATATATATGAAGTCAGTGGAACTGCTGGCGAATGATGCCAGTTTGAAATTAAATACGATAAATAAAGTAAGAATTTTGCTATTGTATCTCAAAGTGAAGATTTCCAATTTAATTTACTGCAGTAGCTTTACATTTTATTCCAAATAAACAAAGCGTTATTATAAGCTAAAATCTGAAATTTCTGTCAGATAGATAAACTTTTCCGTTGATAATTAATAAGACAATGGAGTTACTTGAAGCACCAGATTTGCATAAATATGACATTCCTTTTTATTACTGTTATTATATTTTGTTTAAATTCTTGATCATTAAGCTTTAAAATTTATGAACCCTGTTGACGACGATATTGACAGATTTCATTTCTACCTCAGGTACTTAATATAGACATACATACTACATACATAGGAAAGGAACTGTAAACATTCATTTAAATTCTACTTTTACCATTTTCTTAAAAAATTTTCATTTTTTCCGAACCTGGAGCAATTGCGCATTTCGTCTATTAGTTTCTAGACTGCTTCTAGACTCTTTTAAGAAAACGTCTTCTGTCTTTTGAGTTTTTCATACATACATATATATATATATATAAGAAAAATTAAGAATATGTCTAAGATTAAATTTTAAATTAACAACGTAAATTTCCCTTCTCAATTCTAAAAATAGTAACCTCTCTCTGCACTGCGTCATTTCTAGAACAATCCCTGTCATATGACTCTTACATAATTCTGATGATGTAAATGGAACTAAAAGTCAAGTAACCAATAATAATTTTACAGAAGTATTAACTGTCCAATCAAAATGCATTGTAAACCAAAACTAACTCAGTCTGAATTGGGATTTCACCCTCAACGTAAGGCACTTGCTCTTTACGCTTCGGTCTAGTTGGACTGCTATCTGCTACTTTCTTCTTTCTTACTGAAAATTAATCTAAAATGTGAGTTATTTTGGAATAGGCACATTTCATGTGCCAAGTTGATTATGGCCACAACAAGCGGAAATAAAAAATGAAGATTTAATCTGCCTTCGCCTCCAATTTCCTATTCGTTATAGATCAACACTTCTACGACGTTAAAATTCCAGCTGGTCATTTCTTCAGACTTTTTTTTTATTATTACATATATATATATATATATATATTTGTAGTTATATATCATATGCAAATACAAATTTACACAGATATAATATAAGATCAAATTTGTCATATTTAACAAATTTGTATGATGCTAACTATCTCAAAGAACATTACATAATAACGAGTTAATTTGTTTTTATTAGTAAATTCATTTTAAAGCTCTAAATTTTCAATATGTAGGTTGTAGGAATATATTACGCCCTAAAATTCACAACGTTATATATTTTTTTAACCTCATATGCTAGGATTAAGTTAAAAAAACTCTTTATACATGACACCTGACACCTTCTTCATATCTTTTAGATTATATCTAAATTATTTTAACAAAAAATGAAACTGGCGAAGTTAAGGTCTTTCATTTATCTTTCAAATTATATCGGCGTATTACTCATGAGCGGAAAATAACATGAGCAATTTAAAATATAATGTATGTTTATAATAATATTTTCCCAAAACTTTTGTAAATTTTTATACCATTAGTATAAATAATAAGAAACAATTTTGAATCCATATGCCAGTACCTTTGATACAGAACTCCTGTGTTGCCATTTGCACAGATTTATCTTCAGCTCAAATAAAAACTAATGATAAAATGTGAAGCAATATACATTGCAACCAGTTACATCTTTTTTTCTAATTTTAATTTTATTTAAATGGTTATGTATTTCTTAAAAATAATCTGATACGTCTCTGTTTATAATTTTTATATTTAAAGCTAAGGACTTTGAATATAAAAACAGTCTAGCTTTAAAACTGAAGTGTTTTGGAGAGTTAGCATTTCATCAAGGTAAAGGGCAACATAGCATTCGAAATAGCACAATTAAACAAATGTTGTTTTCTTTCCTTGTTTTTGTGATTTTTTAATGTTTAGTCATGGTATTAAACCTTACAAAAACCATTTTAAGAATTATTATTTTTATGCGTTCTAGCGTTTTTATAAACATTTCCTTTCGAATTTTGCGATGTTAAAATCTCGCACATATACTCTTTTATGCCTGTCCAGCGGCATTTACGTTCTTCGTTAGCGAAACCCTTTACATGTGGAAATTAATGATTCGAAATCTGAATCAGTGAAATTTTGATTATAGATTATGTGATAAGATAAACTCTTGGCATTTCTCTTTCCGTCAACTAAATGACAATAAGAGCTCCTTCGCCGACGCCAGCCCGGGTTACTAGAACACTGAGCTCTGAAACTTGCTAGATCACCGCGCCGACCAATAAGCTTTTGCAGGGTCTTTACAACCATTAGGCTCACTATTTGTACACCCCCGTGGCCGAGACTGCCTAGGTACAGATCCTAGCCAGTAGCTTTTCAGAGTTCTCTACGTCGACCCCGGGGGAGAGGAGGAGCTTATGTGATTAAAAACACCCAAATGACCAACATACTGGATTCCGGAAATTTCAAGAAAATTTTGTCTTTAAAAACTGATATGATGTTTCGTCGACCGTTATAACCTACTGATTTATTTTTTAATTGCCCTTTTATTGCTTCTTTCTACGAATACCCGCAAAGTGGTTTACACTTATGTCTCCAGATTAACTGAACCAGGCATCTGTTTTAGTAAATAATCATGTGCAGCTGGATGATCTAATATATGCAGCGGAGTATTGAATTTGAAACACGTTTTAACCGCATCCTCGCCAAGTTCTTCGCTTTCCATTTTGGCACATTTTTGTACTCGAAAATTATCGACAATTCTAATCTGTCGCTTAGAATCCTGTTGACCTGGGGTAGATACATTTTTCTTGCTTAAAACTAGTATAGTCGTATGTTTCGTAAGAGTACCTTTTTTTCTGTCTTCTGCCTGAATTATTAATATTTACTCATAAGGATATGTGTGTCACTTAAGTAGAAATTCTCCCGTGAAAATACCTTAATTCTGCCAATTATTTCCTTTTTATGGCGACTCATACTAACAAAAATTTACGATTATTAAGTTGAACTACGTATTTAGAATACAAAATAAAAGAAACTCGCTCTTATTTCATAGTTTGTGACATGTCTCAATTGGATAAGTGCGACAAATGGCGTGGGTGGAGTGCGGGGGTATGCGTAAGGGAGACAGAGATGCCGAACAATATACACTCGTTGGACTGCGAGTGTCATGCAAATTAAAATTTTCTTTGAATACGGTGATGGGACATTTCCACGCGTTACAGGTGGTAATAGAGTCGTAACTACAGAAATAACAGATGGCATTTCCGCACAGCCGATCAGAAATTATCAATCAGTCTATGGTTATTCACACGATTATTTAATAATATCCATTGCTGCACTGAAGGCTGCTTTCATTCGAGATGGAGTGTTTTGAATTTTTCGGAGTTTTCTTAGAAATTTAGTAAAATGAATTTCACTCTTATTGCAACATTTAAAGAGGAACCATGTACAGTCCTCAACCACTATCAATATATGCAATTTTCATGTAAATTCTAAAGTATTGCTTCGAGAGGTGTTTATTCTGGGATTTCTCGAAAGAACGAAGAGTCGCTTTAAAGCATCGCCCACTTCTTTTACTGCATGTTTAACATTACGATACCCAGACCTCGCCGAGATTTCACAACAGATGGACGGTGCTGCCGTAGCGCTTCAAGATTTGTCAATATATTACTTACAATTGCTATGCTGCCACATGATTAGATCCAACGCAACATTAGAGATGCGGCACGGCTGACTACAGGTATTCCAAATTTCTGACCTACGAGAAGTGATAAGTGAAACTGAAAGATGGATGATGATGCAAAGTGAAGCAGTTTTGAAAGTTATAGAACATATTTGTGGATCTAATGTCACTGAAACAGAAGAATTCGGTTGTCAAACGCACGTGAACCAGAAAGAAAAGAAAATGTCTCGATACCAAAGATTTTCGATGATGATTTTTAACGATGATCAATGGATTTACATGGAAAACAGTGGAATCAATATACCATCATAAAAAAATTTATAAGTCATCCCAGAATACGAAGAAAAGCTCAAGATTCAACGCAAGAGCCGTATAGCATTGGTGATATAATTGTTGCTACCGATTTTATTAGCTTTTTGTTTTATGCAATAAGGAAGACAAAGTTTTCATCTTCAGTACTGAAAACGGTTTTGAAATATAGCACAAATTATTTCATGAATGGATTATTCAAAATCATTTGAATATTCCATTCATGAAACAGCTGCAAACCGTTCGTTTTTTCAGATGTAAATCTTGCGTGCGAATTTGAATAGTTCAGAGGATGAACGCATAGTGGTAGCTGTAACATATTCTTTAAGTTTTGGTAGAAAAAACGAGCTTCATAAGAAATTCATTAAAGCTTTAAGGGAAAAACTTTGGTTGGAATTCGAAGCACATTAATGCATAGTATGAACAGGAAGCAACTAGTGTCATTTAAGATTTATTTTCAAATAGAACTATTATAGGACATAACTATAATTTTACAGAAAAACTTTGTCGACGCAACCAGGACACTGATATCCTAAACTTTACAGATAAAATAATAATAATAAAAAATAGTACAGATAAGTATCAGAATGTGCTTAGCATTAGTGCATCTTCCTCAGCTGCTGTCAACGAAGAGACTTTGTCAATTAACAGAATTTGACGACTTTTGTAATTCAATGGTCAGATAACGAAAATATTCTTGTGAAAATGTGAAACTGTATTAGGAGAAGCACAGAGCAAATAATATTATGGAAAGGGGGACTCACAAACTCAACAAACATGCGCATGTCTCAAGAAATACAGAAAACCTATTGAAATATTCAAAGAAGTAGAAATTATTAGTTCAAAGAAGTTTCAGGATACACAGACCATCAAATTGACAGCACACATTTTAATTCGTTTTTGGAAAGGAGAGGATAAAAAATCACATCCAGGTACCATTGAAAATCGAAAGATCTTAGCTAGCATGCAGGAAACGAGCAGTATAAAAAAGTGCCCGAAATCTTTATTATTCATCTGAGAACTGGAATATAACTAAGCATATACTCTAGTGTGGGCAATTAAAGAAACAACTCTAAAAATTTATCCAGCTTGAATGATTTGGAAGCTAAGAATATAGCATTTGCACAGGATTTTAATTTTGTTATGCCTAGCATAGCTTAAAAATGCAGGATTTCCTTTTCCTATAGAAAAGACGGGGGAGGGAACATTTACTAAGAATTTATAGGAAACGTGATATCAACTCGTGCAGGGATAATCTGCTGTTACAACATTTCAGAGATACATAGAAAAACTTAACTTAAAATGTGTGGTCCATACTGACCGAAATGCAAGCCTTAACCGATTTTTGATGTTATGAGTTTGATTTTCTTGGAGTTCTTGCGCTAACAACGTATATTCACGATGACTAGGGCATTGAAATTCGTAGAGAGTGCTGGATGGTGACTGCAGTGATGCAAGTTGTAGTTTTAGCGTGTCCAACACATTTATGTCCTGGAATGAGAGGGCTATATCGTTAAGGCTGGAAGCCGACTGACTCTCTGTATTAATATTTGGAGCATGAAATTATGCGTAAGTGATGGGTGCATGCAGAGTGGATCTCTTTTTTTTACATCGTTATTTACATAAATACTGATGCAGAACTCTAAATTATTTTTTGCAGATTGTAAAATTCTTGGTAGCACCATTTTCATATCATTTATCTTGCTTTTATTGAGTCTTTCAATATGTTTTCGATGCTATCCGAGTGTTTTAGCTTCCGGAAGTTGCAGCTTTTTAACAGCAATCGTACCTAATTTTACAAGTCGTAGACATCAAACAAATATTTTTTATTGTTTTTCTCGTTATGTTCCTATTAGCAGTTGCTATTTTAGGTTTTACATTGGCTATAATTCTTTCTTTTCGGCTCTATGCTATCTAGAGCAGCTAAAAAAAGAGCCAGATTTTAGAGTAAGATCTTATAAATTATGATAGGAAGATCTCACTTGCTGGAATCAAATTTTCTGAACGTTTACTAGATAGAATTTTAATTCAGCTTACATTCTAAACTTTTAATATGATCAATTTTACGTGATTTCTTTGCATGCAATTAAAAAAAATTGAATCACCAATTTTGGGATTGCAAACAAGTTGCATTATATGCAGCTTGTAAACTTCTGTAATTTTTGACATCTGTTTATATTTAAAGGAAGTTATTGACCCAGAGTTCTTTCTTCTTATGCAAAGACAAATTCCTAAAATCATCGATGCGTGAATGCAAACTGATACAATAATAAATCAGAGAAATATTTGCCTTTTTATTTACATATTGTTGCGTGCGTACGGTTCGTAATCGATTGACTACATTGTAAAGTTTACCCTAACTTTATTAAAAGTAATTTTAAGTTTTGTATCTTTCCTGTCTTATTCTAATTTCAGCTTACAATTTCCTCCCAGAATGTAAATTCAGGAACGTAGTAAATGCAAATGAGAAAGAGTACTATTTAAGTCGATACTTCACCGACTTCGCTAGACAGAGAGAGTCTGATTCCCTGACTAGCCCGAGTTTGCCTTTGGCTATGTTCTCTCTTAGTTACTACGCTCGGCCATACCTTAGGACCTTGCTTGGCTTCGCCAATTTAATTAATACATAGGGGCCAACTAGTTAGATTTCTGATAGCTTCGGCTATACCTTTCAGATAGCTTAGTTAAGTTAGTTTAGTTTAATTTAAATTCATTATCATTTAAGTTCAAGCCCGAGTGGAGGCTTTGTGTAAAGTTCCAAGTAGGAACTGATCGTAAATATTCTGAAAAAAAAAAAGGGTTGTGAACGCTTCTCAAGTCTTACGTATTCTGTTCACACACTTAAGCGACTATTCGCTTGTTAGTGTTCGTGGAGTTCTAAGTTAGGACTTTAGAATTAAATAAGCAAAACCCCACATTTGGCGCCCGAAATTGTTCTTAACAAACCATGCCGCTGGGTAGTGAAGATTTCTCGTTGACTTCTCCCACCTTTCAGCACCCTCAGCCACAAACAAACCGCATGGAGGGATTTGGATTTATCTTGGAAACGATGAGAGCGGTGATGAAACCAACAGCAACTTTTAAAGGCAAAGGATTCGTAATGATCTTTCTGGAGCAGCTGGACCTACATTTCACATTATATCCTGTCAACCAGCCACAAAGAATTATTATCGCTACGTCGAACTTAAAAGGTCAAGCCCTCTGCTGGTACAAGAATATTCGCAAGAATTTGTTAGGGGATCCAGAATCCGAAACGTATAAGTGAGAAAATTTTAAAAATTCCCTATTGAAGAAAGCATTCCCAGTTGTAAAAGACCGCGCAAGACTCGAATCAGAATTATTCAGAAAATACCAAACTGATGTTGACGAATTAACAGATTTTATCTTAAGGAAGATCCATATTGTCAAATTATTATATGGGAAAATTATTATATGGCAAGAATTCTGCGCCAAGAGAATGCAGGAGTATAGAAACCAAAAAGATAAGTGAAAATTTTCCTTGTTTTCTATTTTGTATTGAAAGTTCGATTTATGTCATGTGTTTTAATTTGCTAAATACTGTTTAAAGCAAGAAATTGAATTCGAAAGTTTGGGAGAATGTAGTTGTAACTATTCGTAAAACAGAAAAGATTTTTGAATTTGCAAGTTGGCGAAAATTTATTTTGTAAATACTTTCTTTTTAGCACTCTCAACAAGTTGCGAGAAACTAAATTTATGAATATGTTTAGTCGAAAGACTTCAATTGTGTTAACTTAAAGATTCTGGCTAAGATTTGTGAATTTTGTATAACAACTATAACGAATGATGTAAAATGAATTTTAAAGCATTACGTTTTAAAATGTTCTGTTGAATGTTGAAATGCTAATGTCAGCTTTTAAACTATTGTAAAAGTTAAACTTGTACAAATGTAAGTTTTGGACAAGCATGACTCTAAATACTTTGTATAAGAGATGATTTGAATGAAAGTATACACTGGTGTGCAAAAATTAAGGACGAAGTCGAAAAATTAGCATATCAGCTGAACGAAGAGGCAGAGCGGACAGAAAGACCAATCAGGAGATTAAGTAAGGTGATGTATGGTAGCACATGCGCAGATATGCAGGTAGACGTAATGGGGGAGTGTCTGAGTAGTATAAAGCATGTTGTCGGTGTAAGATCAGTATTTCTGGCAAAGAGATTGCACGCCGTATAGCAGTTAAAATCACACCGAGTTGCTGCCTCAGCGAGAAATGGCGAATAATCAATCTGTTAGACGACATCTGGATGCTTTTACCCGAGGTCGAATCATTGGGAAGTTGGAGGAAGGCCGCAGTGTGACAAGTGTGGCTGCAGAGTTCGGAATTGCTCACAGCATCGTTTCACGACTTTGGAGACAATTTCAAACTACAGGAACAGCTATCCGGGGGTTTAGTAGTGGTCGTCCACGAGGAACCACACCCGCAGATGACCGGTATATTGCCTTACAGGCCAGAAGAAACAGGGGGCAGACAGGCGGAGAAATCGCTAGAAAAACGACACAGGCCACTGGAAGACCGATATCGCGTTTTACCGGGGCCAGAAGACTGCACGGTGGTGGGCTGTTTGCACCACGCCCTTTACGGTGTGTACCTCTAACGCCTGCCCATCGGAGAAGGCCTTTCTGTGGTGCCGGGAACACCGGAATTGGAGAGACAATGAATGGCGAAGAGTACTCTTTACAGATGACAGCAGATTTAGTCTGAGTTGCGATTCTAGATACATACACATCTGGACAGAGCGGGGAACACGTAATAACCCTTTCAACATCATCAAAAGGGACTATTTTGGAGGTCGCGGAGTTCTCGTTCGAGCAGACATAATGCTTGGTAGCCGGACCGACCTCCATATCTCCCAAGGAGGTTCGTCACCTAGGACTGCTATTGTAACGAGGTTTTTCTTCCTTACATGCGTCTTTCCACAAGGGCTATGGGTCCTCAGTTCCTCTTCATGGACGACAACGCTCCACCTCATCGCACAGTTACTGTCGAAGAGCTGTTGGAGAGTGAGGATATTTAACACATGGATTGGTCGGCAAGGTCTCTGGATCTAAATCACGTCAAGCATGTACGGAACTTACTAGGGAGACCCATGGCAGCACGTAACTTATCGCCAGTAACGATTCCGAAACTGCGATTGGTGCTACAAGAGGTATGAGCAGCACTGTCTCAACAGCTCATTAACAACCACATATCCAGCATGCAAAAATGATATGAAACCTGCCTAGCAATCAGGGGAGATCATATCCCCTATTAAAGACCGGATGTTTCTTGCTGGACACCCATTACAGGGATGTTTGGGCCTTCAGTCGCATTGCGCTCCATGCTACTTTTCCAATAAAGCTTCTTTTTATCCCTCTGATTTCTCTTTTAGTAAGTGTTGCTTACATTACTCATGTCCTTACGTATTGGGGATCTTACGGTATTAAATGTGTTGATTTGGAAAGCTTTTGTACAAAGTTATATTGAAAAAACCGTCTCGTCCTTAATTTTTGCACACCAGTGTAGATTGAATGTGCTTAAAGTTAGGGTCTCCAGGCTTCACTTAGGAATTTTAAAATTAAGCTCTATTTTAGGACATTAGGTCTAGTTTTCTGTTTAAGTAGTTTTCTAAGGTCTGGAAGGTCGAATTTATAAGAAATCGTAGCGATTGGATAGTGGTAGTATGTCTTCGCGGAAATACAACATAAAAAACTCGTCTCACTCAGAACAATTTCTGAAGTACATGGGGGAAAGAAGAATTAAAGTTTGGTGGGAATGAAAATGTTTGAGGGCCAAAATAATTTCAAGAAAGAGTATTGATAACACATGGAAACTGTTATGAAAAGAACTAATACTTTTTCCTTCCAGAAGAGTGGAAGGTCAAGACTGATGTCTGAGTGAAAGAAAAGATGAAGTAGATGGATGTGAAACCTATTCAAATTGTGAATGTGTATTTTTCTTAGTTTTAATCAACCTTTAGATATTTGTGTAAAGTTGGCCCTAAACAGAAAAAGTTTTAATGATGAATTCACGAAACAGAACTTGTAACAAGTTGAAAACTTTAATAAAAAAGTCTTTTTGTATAGAATTTACACTCTTAAACAAGGTCGTTTTGAGACTTTATTTGTCGAGTAGTTAAATTTTGGTGGGGAAAGATGTAAGATTTATCCTAATTTTATTAACAGTTATCTTAAGTTTTGTACCTTTCTTATCTTATTCTGATTTCAACTTACAATTTCCTGACAGAGTATAAATTCAGAAACGCAGTAAATGCAAATGAGAAAGAGTACTATTTAAGTCGACGCTTCGCCAGAGAGAGAGTCTGATTCCCTGACTAGCGCGCGTTTGCCTTTTGCTAAGTTTTCTCTTAGTTACTACGCTCGGCCATACCTTAGGCCCATTTCCCCCCTTTTGGGCCATATGGCCGACTTTGTCGGCTAGGGGGGCCGGAGTCTGCGCCCGTATAATAACAATAACCTCAGGCCCTTGCTTGGCTTCCCCGTTTTAATTAATACTTAGGGGTCAACTAGGTAGATTTCTGATAACTTCGGTTATACCTTTCAGATAGCTTAGTTAAGCTGGTTTAGTTTAATTTAAATTCATTGCTATCTGAGTTCAAGCCCAAGCGGAGGCTTTGTTTATAGTTCCAAGTAGGAACTGATTGTAAATATTCTGAAAAATAAAGGGTTATGAACCCTTCTTCAGTCTTCTGTGTTTTGTTCATATAGTTAAGTGATTATTCTCTTGTTAGTGTTCGTGGGGTTCTAAGTTAGAACTTTAGAATTAAATAAGTAAAACCCCACAGCACAAGTCGATGAAAAGTTAATAAAATTTATTCTTTTTAAAAGAAATGAAAGTAAATGCTGAAATATTTCCTTACAGATATTCGTACAGTATCTCAAACGTTAAACAGAATTCAATTCAAAACAAAGAAACTAATTCAATCTCACAGCGATTTCGCTACAATCAAGAATAGCATTAAGTAAACAAACAGTTAGCTTAAAACAACAGCAACTGAGCTGAGGTGTTTTAATTCGGCTTTTATAAGCGTTTTAAATATTCACTAGAATATTCTGGTAAAATCAATTCTCTCGATTTTTCTGGATGACAACAGCAATTACGAGACATTTATTTATCAAATACTAAAAGCACGCGCTCTTTTATTTTTACTTTTCCGGAGTAGCTTTCTCTTCAAAAATCGTCTGCGTTGCACGGGAAAATAAAGCACTTTTAATTTCAATTGTAACTAACTAACTAAGGAAATACTAAATCCGTAACACTGCCCCTTCCGACTGCACGTCCCGGACAGTACAATCCCTGGACAGGAAGCCAAATTTACAACTAAGGCATCAATGCAATAATAAATATTACATTAATATAACAAATTAAACAATAATTGGAATAAGTAACTTTCAGCAAATCAAATACTATCAAATACTAAATACAGATCAAATACCATCAAATGCTGAATACAAAACGGACCACGGTCTTTTACTATTCACATTACTATTTACAATTATATACACTACGTACTATGGCCATAGTAAGGAGCTAACCTACCGTAATGGACAACTTCAGGCTTAGAGTTAGATGACTTACGGATCCGAACCCGAACGTCGCTTAGCCTCTTTAGGACTATGTACGCATCCGAGGTGACTGTAATTTCGGACAGAGTCCTTTGCGTCAAGTCGGATTCCACAACCACACCTTGTCTCCTTCGTTGAATCGATGTCCAGTAGCTCTGGTGTCGTATCAGGTCTTCATCTTCTCCATCACTAAGTTGACCCGCTCTGGTGTAAAATTGTGTATCACTTCAAACTGGGCCTGTAGATCTTGAATGGCCTCAGACGATGAAGGCGAATCCGGAGGGAGAACAAACAAAAGATCACAAGGCAGGCGAAGGGACATCATTACGGTACGCTAGTAGAAACAGTGGTAATTTATTGTCCCAACAACTAACGAAACAACTAACGAGAGGTTATTAAGGATGGTTCGGTTGAACCTTTCTGCCACGCCGTCCGACTGGGGATTTAAAGACGTCGCTTGGGTTTTCTCAATGCCGAGTAGCTTGTAGAACTCTTTGATTACAGCTGAGGTAAAATTCGGCCCATGATCTGAATGTAACTGAAGAGGCACTCCGAACCTGGAAATCCAATGCTGTATCATTACCTCTGCTACGGTGACAGGCTGTTGATCAGGAACAGAATATGCTTCAGGCGAAGTAATCAATGACAAGGAGGATGTGTCTGTTGCCATCAGCAGTTCGCGGCAGATGTCCCAAGATGTCAAAGGCGATGCTTTCAAAAGATGCTCCTACACTGTATTGTTGCAGCTTCCCTCGGCTGCGTTTCTTCGGTCCTTTTCGACCTGCACAGGCATCGCAAGATCGGCAGCACTTTTGCACGTCATCCTTTGCATTATTCCAGTAGAAGTGCTCACGAACTTTCTGAAAAGGCCTTCTTTATTCCGAAGTGAAGTCCCGTTGGGCTGCTATGTAGTTCTTTAAGGATACCCATAATCCGGGATCTTGGAAGTATTAGTTGCCATCGGAAAGTCTTCCCATTATCCGATTCGAATTTTCAATACAGGACGCCGCTTCGAATATGGAGTGAGTCCCATAGAGACCAATATTGTTTTGTCGTAGGACTGTAGCTCGAAATGTCCTACTAGGTAAGTTTTCAGTTTGAGGTATCCATTAAATCAGTTATGGATTTAATGTCACGGTCTTCCAGCTCGTCTTTCCTGACTTCTTTGTCCCTCCATGGGTCTGGAGCAGCGGATGTTGATCTTGTAATTTGTCATACGACCGGATTAAGCAGCTGGTATTTAGCTTCGACCCTAGAACAATATCGGCAGTTTTCTGGGCAAGGTCTTCTAGACAAGGCGTCAGCGTTTCCGTGCGATGATCCCTTCCGATGACAGATTGTGATGTCATATTCCTACAGTCTCTGTATCCACCTGGCTATTTGACTCTCAGGATTCTTGAAATTTAAGAGCCAAGCCAATGATGCATGATCCATGCGGAGCAGGAATTTTCTGCCGTATAAATTATGATGGAAATGTTCTACGGCTTTGACTATGGCGACCAACCCTTTCCTGGTTACACAGTAATTCCTCTCCGGTTTAGACAAGCACATGCTCCAGTAAGCCACTACATGTTCTTGACCCTCTATTTCTTGGTACAAAACAGCGCCGACACTTTCATTGCTCGCGTCCGTTTCGAGAATAATTGGTCTGTCAAGCTGAGGATACGACAGGGTTGGAGCAGATGGTAAAGCGTGGTGCTGTACTGATTAACCGTTATGGTAAAGGGACAGTGCCCACGTCCTCCGTCGCTTATCGCTTCCTTCAGGTTCTTAAATGCATCCTCACATTCCACAAGAACTTTTGCTTGCTCTCTGTCAGGTTATGAAGGGGTCTTGTGATGGAAGAAAAATCCTTCACGAAATTCCTATAGTAGGTGCAAAACCCTAGAAAGCTTCTGAGCTGGTGGACATTTTCGAGACGTCTCCAGTCTTTAACTGCTAACACGTTTTCAAGATTCGTGCGCACACCTTCAGCAGAGATGATATGTCCGAGGTAAGTCACTTCCTGGCTGAATAATTTGCATTTAGCGGGACCCAACTTTAGACTGGCTTCTTCCAGTTTCTGAAACACCTTTCTAAGATTTTCTAGATGCTGTTCGAAACTCTTCCCACGATGATGATGTCGTCCAAGTATATCAGACCGGCTTCATAAGAAAGATCATTCAAAACAGTTCTCTATTAGGCGTTCGGATGTAGCCGGCGCATTATATAGTCCAAACGGCATCACTTTGAACTACCGAAGTCCTTGTCCAGTGGTAAATGCTGTCTTTTCACTGTCATCAAGATGTATTTCTACCTGCCAATACCCACTCTTTAAATCAAGTGTCGAGAACCACTTCTCGCTTTCAGAAAGAGATTTCAGAATGTCGTCAATTCTAGGAAGAGGGTAACTGCCTTTCTTCGTAACCTCGTTCAACCGGCGATAGTCAAAGCAAAGTCTAGTCGAACCGTCTTTTTGAGGAGGACGATGGGAGATGCCCATGGACTTTCTGAAGGCTCGATGACATTGTTTTCTTGCATGTCCTCGTACCTCTTCCTGTTCAGCAATCTTTTCTTGTACAGCTTTTATGTCTTATTTAACTGATTCTTGACCAGCTTCCATCGATTCCTGGACGGCTCTCATCTCTTCGTTAACGAAAACTTAACCAGATTCCGTTTTTTGTTGAACCACTTTCGTCTCCTCTTTAACGGATTCTTGGCCAGCTTTAATCTCCTCTTTAAATGATATGAAATCTGCTATAAATTGCCTCAATTGTTCTTCCATCCATCTAGTAATTGGCATTCAAGCCCCACTCCTGACACCAAAAATTGTTGAGTGCGTGCGGTTCGTAATGGATTGAATGCACAAGTCGATAAAAGTTAAGAAAATTTATTCTTTTCATAAATAAAACTAAATGAAATATTTCCTTAGAGATATTCGGACAATACCACAATATCTCAAACGTTAAACAGAGCTTAATTCAAAGCAGAGAAACTAATTCCATCTCACAGCGCATTTGCTGCTATCAAGAACAGCATTAAGTAAACAAACAGTTCGCTTAAAACAACAGCAACTGAGCTGAGGTGTTTTAATTCGGCTTTTATAAGCTTTTTAATGAATCACTAGAACATTCTACTATAACTTATTTTCTCAATTTTTCTCATTGGCAATAGCAATTACAAGATAAGTATTAAATGCACACGCTATTTTATTTTTACTTTTCCGACGTAGCTTTCTCTTCAAAAATTGTCTGCGTGGCATGGAAAAATAAAATAATTTTAATTACAATTATAAATAAATAGCTAAATAAATACGAAATCCGTAACAATATTTTCATTGATGTTGACATGTTCGTTCTCTTGTGCTTTCCAACGTTTTAAAGCACGATGAATCAAATCAGATACCTGATCAGATAAAATTAGTCACTGATAAATAGTATTTTTCCATGGTTATGTTTTCCGCAAATCATCAAGAGAAAAATATATTTTCTGAACAGAAAATTTGATTAAATTAATTCTTTTTCAACTAATTTTCATATTTTTTATGTACAAAAATTGTTGAAAATACTTTTATTTAGAAACTCTATATCTTTAAATAATACGTTAATAATTTGCTAGAGGTTTTTGGTTTATAATGTTTAGAAACAAATGTAGAAACTAAAAATCAATTACTAAAATTTAAATAACTACCTGACTTAAATTGTGAACTAAAAAATTCTAAAATGAATACAAATTTATAAATTTACAGTAAAATGATAAATGTACACTTGGAATAGTTAATAAAGTTAGATATACATTCTCAGAAGATATAAGAATGTTTAAAAATAGTTACTTGCTTATTTTCTTCTAATTATTAAGAACTGAAATAGGCAATTATGTACAAAATTCTTAGATTGACGTAGACTTTGAGGGCGGGCAGACATATGTTACTTTTTTTGGTGTTTAAGAAAAAAAAGTTGCTTTTGCATCTGAAGAATTTATGTAGACCGCTATCCAAAGTTTTATTGAAAACCTAATAAATCTAAGGTTGGTGCTTTTTCGTCTTACTTTGCTCAGTTTTAAATTTTAAGTCCGCATCTTTCTCTTCTATTTAAATACATATATATTATTAATCTAAAGAAATAAAAAATTTAGAAACAATTAGTGATACTTAAAATCATAAAGAACAAAATTCTTATTTTACATTTTCCTGCCATAATTTATTGAAAACCTTAAGAACGTTAGAAAATCAAAACATGGCGAAACTTATAGAACAATTTCAACATAGTATCTACCTTTCTTTGAAATATATTCTCTTGATTGCCTTCAATTGTGTCTCTGTGAACTACATGAAACGGCTGATATATTTTTCAGATTATTTTCCAACTTCTTCTAATTTTCAATGTTAGAATTCTCTTAACATTTTAAAAACACTTTACAAATCTCTGATTAATTGCAGTACGTTTCAAACGAGGTAAATGGTATTCCTGTTTTCAACCGTTACATCACCAAGTTTACGTAACTCGAAGTTATGCTCAACCCGCATTTTCATAAAACAAGTTATTTCATTAATAATAATAATAATAATCTTGCCATATTGAGATTATATATATGTATTATAAGGTTCTACTTCTGAGGCATAAAATGCGATGCTAGCTAAGGAAATCAAATGAAATCTAGCGGAGAGATAATGGGAAGAGCAGTAATGCAAAAACTGCCAAATGAATAATTTAAATGGGATATAACGCGTGTATGGCAATGACTGGAAAATTTAGAATGAGCTCAAGTAGAACAGATGCGAATGCGCCTTAGAATGAAATATTTAACGGAAGAAGCGACGGGGCAAAAACCCATTCGCACTATTAACGCAATTCTAACGCGTGACGCCTAGGTTACATGTTAAGAAACTTCGTTGCATACTGATTTACTATCTATCATCTCATGCAATAAATAACCATGGAGAAATACCCCTTCGTCGTAACTTTTTTAAATGAGCAAGGAAAATGGTAATTGTTCTCTTACAAGAGCATAGCTTTGGTAAGAGCAGTAATGCAAAAACTTGGTAAGCCTAAGGGTAAGCTATTAAATCGTCAGAACTGACGGTCTAGTATAAGGATGGAGTCGCATTTTTATTACAGTTGGGATTTAGCAATCACCTCAAAAGTATTTGCCTAAAAATATTATCTGAAACGGAACCTCGAATTAAATCTCCGTATCTGTGGGCCGCATTTCTATTTTTATCCGTGAACCGAAGTTTATTCTTTTTTTCTGCTAAACGCCAGTCTATCCCCAACCATTTCACCTAGTTACCTGTATCAGTAATAGTTTTCTTTCTTAAAAATTTTGTACAGCATTATCAGGAAAACAAAATTCGATGTTTCGCGTCCGAAAAGACTTATTTTTATGTATTCGCTTTCGATCACTGAATTCATTATTCGCAGCATATGAATAGTTCTATTGAATCTTACAGCTACTTTAAAGGAACTAGTTAGAAACCGGCTAGTTTTGTAAGTAAAGAACTCACTGGATAAGGAAACAGGTATAAGGAAGGTAAACAAAATTTATACGCTGACCGTTGAGTCAACTGCAAGCACAGGCAACTTAGGCAGATGCCTAGTGCTCCAGCCAAATTGTTTCAGAAAGCAACAGTTACGTAAAGGTATATTTTATTTTGAGATATCAATTTGTTTAATTTATGAGGGTCGCAAACTATAATGATTGTTTAGGAACTAGTACTGAAATTAGGGCATGTCTGTCCATTACTCATAATATTGCATCTGATAAAGCAAAGCAGACATCTTTGATAAAGTTGCAGTGGCAAAAGATCCAGGACGAGACTTCAAAGTTTCAAAGACTAACGATATTCCATTAGGAAAATTAGTCTTTGAAAGAACACTTTATATAAAATACTCCTT
This sequence comes from Stegodyphus mimosarum, assembly GCA_000611955.2. NCBI lineage: Eukaryota > Metazoa > Arthropoda > Arachnida > Araneae > Eresidae > Stegodyphus > Stegodyphus mimosarum. The sequence goes on from KK114575.1 coordinate 118,681, forward strand.
CAAAGGAATGTTAAACTCTTCGTCTATATTTCCGTATTATTTTTCGAGATGCTAAAGAAACCCCTTTGTATTTATTCATCATCGCTCTTATATCAAACATCTGACATTTGCTCTAGTGGACAAGTTATTTGACGTAGTAATTAGAAGCCGTACGTATTATCAAGAAAATGCTGGCAAATCTCGAACTGATGGTAAGTTCTTGTATAGGTTCTCAGTGTAATAGATTCTTCTTCTGTGTTCACGTTTGATTTACAAGAAACTGGCAATGAATGAAATCCACAGCCCTCATCAGTACCTTTAAATCTGAGTAATATAACGAAACCCCCTCTCTAACCAAAATCCGGTTAAACCGTAGCGGTCGAAAAAAATTACATTGAATCAGAGTGCCCGGAAATCAGACATCTCAATATTGTTTTTTTTAACCCTATCAATACTAATGGGTCATAAATTTCCCAATAAACGTTTTCAGCATTTTAATAGGACAACATGTATCTACATTATTATATTTCCCTCTATCCTTCGGTTTAAAGGAAAAGAGTATTTTATTAAATCTTTACAACATAAAACTGGAATGTGTTGTACAGCACAAAATCATAAAAAATATTAATTAATTAATTAAATATAAAAAAATAAATTCATAATGTAATGGCAAAATCAGCCTTCTTTCATTGTCTCATTTGTTAACTGCATCTCCCTATAATGAACACTCCCGATTCCAGATGATTTTTAGCATTTTAGACAGTATTAAGGCTTTTAGAGACTTAAAAGACTCACTTTGGTGCCCCCACACAATTACAGTACAACGGCTGTTTTCCTCTCATGTCTTTCCTCTTGCTCTTGGTTTAGTTGTACCATAAGAGGTTACGTTACTAATTTAATCTTTTACATATTCGTTACTTTTCTTACATATTCCCGCCTTCAAGGAGAAAAAGGCGGAGCGACAGAGAAGCCTTTTTAAAGGAAAAGCGTTAAAGCAAATGAAGAGAAATAATTTGAAAAATAGAAATCTGAAATTTTGGCCAAAATAATTACTTACATAACATAATTACAAAATATGAACTTATATAATTTTTTTAGGTAATATTTTAGAGCCCTTTAAAATTTTTCAGTTAAAATTTTTTGTATTTTGCACTCCACATAAGAGTCTGCAAAGCTTTGAAGACAATATCACAATAGAAAAACTTTTGCGTACATATTACTTATATTGAATAATGACAACAATTTTCAAAATTTTCAATTTCACAACATAACTAATTTTCATCATTATAACTTATATTTTAACATCATAAATTTTATAATAGTATTACTAAAATTATGGGTTTTACTGTTGTTACCTTTCATTTACAATTTCTGATTTTACCAAACTGAAAGGCCTTGCAATACTTCTAAACAAACATATCCATCATTAGGGCTAGCCTCTTGAGCTAGCTAACCAGTGTGTTCTGCACTGGTGGCTCAGCGTGTCTAGGCAGTTACTTGAAAAGGCCTCCGTTCCCTACATAAGGTAACTGGCCTTTGAGAACTCCACTAATACATTCCATAGTAAGAAAAAATATAATAATAATATTAAAAAAAATAAACTCAATCGTAAAATGAGACCCTTCAACATTGCCTTACATGAAGAGGGTAAAAGGAACAACTGTACAGAGGTAATAAAAGGCCTCTGTTTCGGAAACAGTACTCCCTCAACATACTCTATACTTAGGCTTGCCAGACGCCCCGAGTTTCAAACAATATCCCGGTGTCCCGACCGGTTTACTTCTCGTCCCGGTAAAAATTAAATTTGATTTTATACATGCGATTGTGAATAATTATGACAAAAATAGTCTAAAAATAATTAACTGTGAAGGATTATTTAGGATAATTACTTTGTCATTTACTTATGTACTGTATGAAAAGTGAAAAATAGAAGAGAAGAGTGATGATTTGCTAATAAATAATATTGTCATCGTATCGTCTTGTCCTAACTATGCATAATGCCAGAGGCTCTCTGAGCGAGTCCAATATTGGGTACTAAGGAGTGTAGCTTTAGCCCTTGCGATAGAGATAAGATCAGTCAGTTAATTGTCAGGCCCTGCCGGCGGGGCCCGTTATGTTAGTGAGCGAGTGCCGTTTTATTTATGTTTTAAGTTTATGCACTCTCTGTTAAAATGCCAAAACGATCGCGTAAACTCACCTAGGATTAACAGAACAAATTCCTTTTGTTGAAGAAAATATGTACTGGTACTGGTAATCAAGATCAAGACGATAGAGTTAAATGTTCACATGGTAATTCTGAGTTTTCGGTTGCTCACGGTGGTCGATCCGATATAAAAGATCATTTGAAGTCGTAAACATAAAAAGAGTTTAAGATGCACTGCTAGCTCATTAAAACTGACCAGTTTTTTTAAGACTGCGAGCTCTAATGACAAAAACTCAGCAGCGAAAAAGCGACCTTTGCATACCACACAGCAAACCATAGCCTAAGTTTCAATTCAAATTCCTGCTTATCAAAACTACGCTCATGTCCATAAATTAAGGATAATGCAAAATCAGGCAAAGGAAGAGTTAGAAGCAAAACAAATTTGACTTATTTGTAAAGCTTATTTATTAAACAAAAGGTAAAGAGCAACAGGTAAGAGTTACAATGCCGAATGAGGACCGGTATTTGGCAGTTACTGCCAAAAGAAACAGGCGGAGCACAGCCTCAGACCTGTCACGTCAGCTCTCTTCAGCCACTGGTACGACAATTTCAAGGCAGACCGTGTACACACGCTTAGGGCAGATTGGTCTATATGCTCGTAGACCTGTCAGATGCGTTCTACTTGCTGCAACTTACTGTCGCGTGCGGTTAGCCTGGAGTAGAGAGCATGCATTGTGGATACCGCAACAGTGGGCTTGTGTGATGTTTTCCGACGAGTACAGGTTTAGCTTGCAGTCTGATTCTCGACGGACTTTCATATAGAGAGCTCCAGGTACCCGTTACCACCAAGAAAACATCATTGAACGACACCGTTACGATGGTGCAGGAGTGCTCGTTTGGAGTGGAATTATTCTGGGTTCCAGAACTGACCTGCATGTGTCAGGACTGAGTGTTCTGTGCATGTTCTTGGCAAACATCTTGAAGTAACTCCTTAAAGTCCAAAAGTCCTGATCTGGAACAGGGAGCTGAATACAGCTATGTTCTGGTTGTAGATACTGTGCTTCAGTTGTATAATAACTGCACTTGAAAGGGATTTAAAATCCTCTTTTATTAAATCAATATTATTTACAAATCACTTCCCAACTCGGGAGGGATACAGAAAGTAAAGACCACACTTGGGTCTAAATGAACAATCAGGTAAATTTAAACTAAAGCTAAATAGAAATTTAATTGATCTTTGCTCACAGAGCTCTTCGCGGAGTTGGCCTCTAACTAAATGGTGCGTAGCAAGAATTACTAATACTAGCGCACTAGGATTTATTTCAATAAGCAATCACGTAATAAGCACTACGGTTTAGAATTTAGCTGCTAGCTGGTCAGGCGAACGTCGAACAGAATGACCGTGATCTGAGACTAAAAGCTCTCTCACACTGAGAGGTTTCTACCTCTGGTTTAAATAGTACTTGGCTCCACTTCAAAATTAGCATAAGCTGAAAACGCTGGCTTCTTCTGACGGGAAGTTGAAACTGAGAAGAGATAGAAAGATTTAAATTAAAATAAAACTTTGTTAGTTTAACTAAAACCTTACACATGTTTAAATTGGAACCATGACAAACCAAATCTATCGGGACGTCATTCTGGAACAACATGTACGTTTGTTTCGGGGCGCCATGGGCGCACAATTTGTGTTTATGGATGACAACGCCCGTCCTCACTTTGCAAACATCGTAAGCGAATGCCTTCAATCGGAGGATATCACCCGTATGGACTGGGCAGCATTCTCACCGGACTTGAATCCAGTAGAGCACGTGTGGGGCATGCTTGGCCGCCGAGTTGCAGCCCGTTAACCTCCTCCTACATGTCTACCTGAACTTCGAAGAGCATTGCTTTTTGAGTGGTGTAATATCACCCAAGATCAGACCGATAATTTGATACTCAGCATGCCAAGGCGTTGTACGGACTGTATTGCATCGTCTGGGAGACATACAATGTACTAACAATCATACCAACCATGTAATATTGGTTTTTTGTAAATAGGTTTTTTTTTGTAATTAGCTCCAGGGAGAAAAAATCGCTAATTTTTTTAATAATATTTAACATATAGCATCTTTTTTTTTTTTTTTTTTGCTCTTTACCTTTTGTTTAACAAATAAGCTTTACAAATAAGTCAAATTTGTTTTGCTTCTAACTCTTCCTTTGCCTGATTTTGCCATGATTTGTATTATTCTTAACTTATGGACATGAGTGTATTTTCAGCAAACATATTGCGACCACAAACAACTTGACATATTATTTGTGCCTATTTCAAGAGGTTTACATCTTTTATAACTTTGCAGCAAGAAGAAAGCAGCAAACAGCAATCCAACTAGGACGAAGCGTAGCGAGCAAGTGCATTACGTTCAAGGTGAAACCTTAATTCAGACTGAATTAGTTTTGGTTGTCAATGCATTTTGATTGGATAGATAATACTTCTGTAAAATTATTATTAGCTGCTTGAGTTTCAGTTCCATTTACATCACCAGAGTCATATGACATGGATTACTCAAGAAATGAGGCAGTGCAGAGAGAGGTTACTATTTTTAGAATTGAGAAAGGAAATTTACGTTGCTAATTTAATCTTTTACATATTATTTGCTTTTCTTACATATATTAAATTTGTTTTTGAAAAACAATTATAGCTCAATTTTGATATATGGTACTTGCACAATAATCGATAATTTTTTTTAATCTTTAAAAGTGTCCTTACTGTACAAGTAATAACATTAACAAAAACTCACTCAGCGATTCATTTTTTTAAATCTGATGACTCATATCCAAGCAAAAAATTAACATTCTGCTAGATTTATGGAGTAAAAAATTTAGACAGATTTTTACAAAAAAACAAGGTGGGGGGGAGATTTATGAAGCGGCTGCTTTGTGTGAAAAAGAACTTTAAATTCATAACATCCATAACTAGAGCAAATAAGTAATTACAGGAACTCTTGAAGACTAGTTGCCAAGGCGATCGAGGACTGTAACAAGCTTATACTTCTAAAGAAGAGCTAAAACTGAAGAAATATTCATAATGCAATTGAAAAAGCATAGACTAAATATAATATTAATGCAAATAAACACATTTGATTAGACTGCAAGAACAAAACATTGCCCGCACAAACTTTTCAGGTGCAAGACGGAAAATCGACTTCATTATGATATCTTCGTATTTGTATTTTGTTCCAAGATATTATTTGTTCTATTATAAAATGAATAACCGCCCGGTGGCGAAGTGGCTAGCGCGTCGCGCATCTGCACCAAAGGTCGGCTGTGCAAGTTTGATTCCCTTAAGTGGGTCGATAAAATGAGTACCAAGCTCGCCTGGGGACTAAACACCAGGGGTCCTGCGGCAAGCTGACCACTTGCCCAGGGCATGTCCTGATGCACTCCGGGGCCCAAAAGGTCAAGAAAGCAGAAAAAAAGCACTGCAGGCCGGGGCCCACTAGGACTGTTGCGCCACTGAGTTTTAGTTTAGTTTTTTTTATAAAATGAATAATTATGTAATGCGTGTTAAAATGATAAGTATATAACAAGTAAATTAATACCTATAAATTCCTCTAATCATCTGATAATGACCTGAGTTTCCCTTAAAAAGCCCTTCAAGAAGGGATCCTTCACCTTCGACAGATGAAACTAGCTTGCTTTGCCTTACTATAACAAACCAACCAAACCAATCGAAAATCGTCTTATTCATCTATAAGCGTTTTTGTTAATGGAAAATTTACATAACCTGTATATGTATTAATGAAATTGTGTAAATGCATTGTAGAGTCTTTTTCTTTTTCTTTTCTTTTTTTTTTTTTTTTAGCAGGAGACGTAGAAAATGTAAAAATGTGCTCTGCCCTCCGGGACTCGACCTGGACCTCTCGAATACGTGCCGAATGTGCTACCGTTACACGACAAAGGCATGCTGGAAGGAGAGAGAAAACAGCATTGACGAAATTAAAATGAGCAAATTCAGTTTTTATTATTGCATAAGTTATGTAATGATGATAGCTATAATTATCTTTCAAATATTAAAGAAAATATTTTCTTAAAATTAAAGAACATGAAACTGCCATTATTGCAAATACAGCACAATTTATTGTAATTTTTATTAAGCTACATAATTGATAAGAAAGGAAGATGATTATTTTTTAAAGAATAATTGCACTAGATATAGGAACAACAAGGTTTACATTTCATGAATATGTCTCCATGAACACATACTATAACAAACCTTCCATCTTCACACTGGCGATTAAATTTTCATTACATTATTGGGAAGCGAAATCCTCCAAACTTCTGTCTTCTCCGAACGTATTTTCAAAATTTCAGGACAACACAGAGGACCTCATCTTTTCTGAATAATTATTCCAAGTGCTCGATCGGAATCGCATCGTAACAGTTTTTTATTTTACTAATGGTAGCTTTTTTTGGGGGGGGGAGTCCTAAACCATCTTGCTCAGAAGTACGTAAATGAAAGAATTTCAGAAGTAAATAGATCAACTTCTGAAGCATTCTTTTTAATTTCTCTGAGTTTCCCTGATTTTCCTAATGAAAAAGATTAAAAATGCTAATAAAAAAGGCTTCTAATGAAAGTAATTGTTATTAAGAAATATTCAACTTCTCATTTTATTAAATAAAAAGAGAATTTATTAAGTAAAACATACCAGTTAAATATAACTTTCTCTTTTTATTAAATAAAACATACCGGCTGGGACAGTAGCCGGTATGTTTGCAATTAAAAACAACGAAAGATCCTAAATTTATGATGAAATCTAAATGCTCAACTTAAAGATCCTGATTACGAAATTTGTAGATTAACATATAAAGGAGATTAGTATAATTTACAAAGAAATTAGTATAATTTACAATAACGACAGAAGCTTCCAAACTTTGTCGTTTATTTAGATCTAGCTGGAAGCTTTTTAAGCCTTTTTTTAACCTGTATAGTAGTCCCACATCTTTTTTTAATAAGGCGGTCTTTTTTAGATATTATATAACTCGCAATCTTGAATTACTACATGGACTACACCCTGCACGGACGCTGATGTGTTTCATTTGTAAGGTTTTAGTTTAAACTAACAAAGTTTTATTTTAATTTCCCCTTTCCTATGATTTCTTATTTCAACTTCCCGTTAGAATGAGCGCGCATTTCAGCTTTATTCTAATTTGAAGTGGAGCCAAGTTTTGGTGTTTAAACGTTAGCAAGGAACTATTCAGGGTGAGAGAGCTTTTAGTCTCAGATCACTGCTGCTCTGTTAGACGTTCGCCTAACTAGCTAGTATTTAAATTCTAAGCCTTAGCGCTGTTACTCTGTTACTTATTGAAGTAAATCTATGTGCGTTAGTATTAGTTAAATCGTGCTACGCACCATTTAGCATAGAGGCCAACCTCGCGTTTATAGCTCTGTGAACAACGACTACTTAAATTTCTACTTACCTTTAGTTTAAATTATTTGATTGTTCAGTTTAGACCCAAGTGCGGTCATTATTTTCTGTTATCCCTCCCGAGTTGGGAAGTAGCTGTATATAATGTGGTTTAATAAAAGAGGATTTTAAATCCTTCTTAAGTGTAGTTATTCTACCACTCAATCACAGTGTTCTATCACAGAACATAGCTGCATTCAGCTCCCTGTTCAAGATCAGGACTTAATTTACTTCACGAATATGTTCGCCAAGAGTATGCACCGAACACACAGTCCTGACACTGGCGCCCAAAGAAGAAAAATGAGAGGATGGCCTGAAAGACAAGAAGATGAACCTGAGATACCTGCAGTACCTGTGCAGAACCTTGAGATACCATCTCCTGCCCTAGAAGGATTTGGCTACATTGTACAAACCATGCAGACAGCCATGAAGCCAGCGGCAAGTTCTGACGGCAAGTCAGCCGTAATTATTTTCCTGGAAAAGCTAGACGCCCACTTCATGTTATATCCAGTCCACGAATTTCAGAAAGTCACTCTTGCCACCAGCGCTTTGAAGGGCCAATCGCTAAATTGGTTCAAGTGTATTGGTGTGTGTATTGGTGGTATTCAAGTGTTTTCATAAGTGTAAGCTCCACATACTCTTATGAAAATTTTAAAAATTCCTTGGTGAAAGCATTTCCTGTAGTACGAGATCGAGCCAGACCGGAGGCGGAACTTTTTAACCGTTATCAAGAAAAGATAGAAGATTTGTCAAATTTTATCTTGAGAAAAATCCAAGTTTTCAAGCTTTTGTATGGAAGTCGCCCGGATCCTGAAATTATTCAAATTATACTTCCTAGGCTACTGCCCCAAGTTCAAGATTTTATTGAGCTCAGAAACCCAACGACTTTGGATAAGTTATTCGAGCTCACCGTGCAATTTGAAAGTCGAAGAACGGCAGACAATGAACGACGTCGCCAATTTGAGTGAGGAAGTCAGTGGAATACGCCAAGACCCCAGCAGAAGCAACAACATTATTACGGGAATAAGGCGAGCAATGGCCGAAGAAAGATGGATCGCCTAAGTCGAGCGGCGAACGACGAGATTTTAATCGAAAAACGGGCAAAGATGCAGAAGGCAACCAGAATAAGAAGAAGGATTTAAACTAAGATAGATTTCTTCAAGGAAGGGGAAGAAGTCCGAAGCCTTGCAAAATCCTTCCACAATTAGCTTAAGCACCGTGGTTGTAAAAAATATAAGTTTACCGAAGATTGAAGTCTTAATTAACAACATACCGGCGACGGCCCTTTTGGATACAGGAGGGCAAAGCAGCTTTATCTCGGAAAGATTTTTCAAGAAGCACTTTCGCCGTTATAGAATTTTTAGTGCAAGAGACACGAATGTCATAGCGGCCCAAGGAGAGAAGTGTAGATGCTTAGGAAAAGTTTCACTTTTTGTGCGTATCAACGACGAACAGGTAAAAATTTTATATAATATTGTGCGAAACCTGCAAACATGTATTATTCTGGGTGTGAATTTTTTTAGATTGGCAGAAGCGAAAATAGACTTTCAGGGACGAAAATTAACGATATCCATGCAGCCAGTGGAAAAGAAGAAGCCCCTGCAGTTGGAGTTACAGCACTTACCGGCAGAAGAGCAAGAAAAACTGCAGGCATTGGTAAGTGAGTTTTCAAATCTATTTAGCGATGTATCGGGTTTCACGCAGGTGACGAATCACGACATAGAAACGGAGGACGCCCAACCAGTAAGGCAAACGCCTTACCGGTATGATAAGGTAAAAGAAGAAATTATTGAGTATCATATTAAGGAAATGTTGAATAATAAAATAATTACCCCAATTTCTAGCAGTTATGTTAGCCCAGTAGTCTTATGCCAGAAAAATAATGATTATCCGATTACGCATCCGAAGCGGTGGCGTTTTGCTATAGATTACAGAAGGCTAAACGCCATCACAAAATATCCTGTATATCCTTTGCCGATGATCGAGGAGATAATTCGAAATATTACCTCCACAAAGTATATGTCTACAATAGATCTTACGAGTGGCTATTTTCAGATTGGGGTAAAACCCGAAGACGTCCCCAAAACCGCCTACATAACTAAGTCTGGCACGTACGCATTTCTTAGGATGCCTTTTGTTTATCCGGCGCGCCGGCAACTATCCAAAGATGTATGGACATCGTCTTAAGACCGGTCCTTGGTAAAAGTACGTTCATATATTTAGACGATATTATAATTACGAGTAGTACTTTAGAACAGCACTTACAAGATTTAAGAAAAGTGTTTTTATTGTTAAATGAAGCTGGTTTGAAGATAAATGCATCCAAATGTAAATTTACCCCAAAAGAGTTACGTTACTTAGGGTTTAAAATTTCTCAGAATGGAATCGAAACGTATCAGTCAAAGATAATAGCTATTAAAAATTATCCTGTTCCTAACAGCGAAGAAGTTAGTGTCGTTTCTTGGTATGTGTTCATACTATCGCTCCTTCATTAAAGACTTTGCCAAAATAGCTGAGCCTCTGCTAAAGTTGTAAAGGAAGAAAACTAGTTTTCGTGGTCAGCAGAAGCCAACTTATCATTTCAAGAACTGAAAGACGCATTGACTCAAGCTCCCGTCTTAAAATTTCCGGAGGGGGATAAAGGATTAGAAATTTCAGCGGACGCTTAAGATTTTGCGACTGAGGCAGTGCTTTCTCAAAATGGGCAACCCGTGGCCTTTTTCAGTCGAACGTTAAATGAAACCCAGAGAAACTATTCGGCCGCGGAAAGGGAAACTCTCGCAGTGTTATCAGCAGTGCACAAATTTCGTGTTTTCTTTGGAAATTCTCCAGTAATTGTGTACACCGACTACGCTGCGGTCAGCAGACTCTGGAAAACATTTATCACCCAGATTAATAAGGTGGGCACTTAAATTACAAGAATATAATCTAGTAATTAAACACACGCTGGGAAAGGAAAATGTTGTGGCAGATGCTTTAAGCAGAATTAATTTGGATGAAAATGGAAATACGGTTAGAATAGCCATGCTGACATCCAAAGTATTAGATTCTCGTGAAACAGTAATAGCCGAACTCGGAAAAGATCCGGAATTCAAAAATATATACAATTATTTGGGCGACCCTGAGAATTTCAGTCATCCGGATATTGTGCCGATAAGAAATAGGGCCGCAAATTACGAAATAATTGATGGACTTTTATTTTATACGAAAACGACTAATGAAAACCACGAGTTTGACTGGTTATCCCAGCTAGCATTAGATTGAATGTATTAGAGGAAATGCACGATTCGGCCATTTCTGGCCATTTGGGCATACGAAAAACTGTCCAAAGAGTTCGCGAGGCAGTTTTATTTCCCGAACTGCAAAAGTTTACTAGGGCGTATGTCCAGTTGTGCCCAACATGCCAATTTAATAATTATATTAATTTTCGCCTGGACGGGTTCCTAAATAGTGTTAAATCAGAATTCAAATCAAATAATAGGCATAGATTTTCTGGGACCTTATCCTAGAAGTAAAGTTAACAAAAGCAGATATCTTTTAGTTATAGTGGACCATTTTAGCAAATGGTTAGAGTTGATTCTGTTAAAACGCGCGTCTGCAAAAATTGTAGTAGATTCAATTTTAAATAAGTATATTTTAAACTACGGGGCGCCCCTAAAAGTTATTTCCGACAATGGTCCCCAATTTGTTAGTAATATTTTTGAGGAAATGTGTGCAAAACTGGGCATACGTCACCTAAAGATGGTCCCGTATCATCCGAGGTCAAACATAGCGGAACGGGTTAATAGAAATATAGTTAAAATTATTCGAAGTTTTATTAAGAATTATCACTCTACCTGGAATAGCCATATAAATGAATTTGCATTTGCCCTTAGAACGGCCAAACACGATACAACACAAAAAACACCCGCTGAACTGTGTCTTGGAAGAAAGATTTTGACACCGTTAGAGAAACTTTTCTTTGTCCAGAAAAGAGCAGAAAGATTTGAAATGAATGACATTCAGAAATTGATACGGGAAGTGAGAGAAAATTCAGAATTAGCCCAGAGGAAACAACAATATTATTACGATAAAAAGAGAAGAGAGGTGAAGTATAAAGTCGGAGATGAGGTGTTAAAAGTCAAACACGCTTTATCAAATGCCCCAGAAGAAAAGGTGGGGAAATTTTTTCCGCGTTTTGAAGGCCCTTTCCTTATCGAGAAAATCACCCAAACAGTGGTAGTATTAAGAGCTAAGGACGGCGAGAAAATTACTGCCAATGTGGACCAACTTAAGCCATACTATGACCGTAATAAAATGGAAATGTTTAAAGATTTTTTTCCAGGATCCGGGGAGACGGACTTCCACGGAAGATGTACCTCAGCGGCAACAACAGGAACCAACAACGAAAGGCCAGAAACTGAAAAGCCCCCATCAACAAAGTAGAAGAAATAAGAAACAAAAAATCACCAGAGGAGATGGATTGAAAAGAAAGAACTCGGATAATACAAGTTCAACAACTAACAAAAGACCAAAGCACAATGGACAAGGCCAGCCCAAAGTAGTCAAGAGGACAGCCGAAACGTCGGAAAGGAGCCTGAGATGCAAGCAGCCCCGGTTGCAGCCTGAGGATCAACGTCCGGAATACAGCAGGAGCCCGGAGCAGCGACGAACGAGGGCACAGGAACAGAGGACCCTGCCCAACAAACGTTGAGCGGATCAACTTCCTCCCCAGTGCAGGTATCAAAGAATGGAAAGAAGGACTCCTAAAAGGAAGGCGGAGGAACAACAAGAGGGCAACGGTCAGCGACCAAAGTCAAGGAAACTGGCCCAAGCTATAATCTATCCAAGTTTCAAGGATTGGGCCAAGAAAAGAATGGCTGACTACAACAAGATAAGTAGTATTTCTTATTTCAACGTTTAGTTAATTTTCGAGTATTACTGCAAGTTGCAGGGTCTCTTTTTACCTCAAGCGAGGTTGATTTTTACGCCAAGTGTGCGATAAATGATTACTTATCTTGAAAGATGTTTTTGTTTAAAATTGTAATTCTGCAAAGATTTAAAATTAATTAATGTTTGTAAAGTGGATTCTGAAGCATTGTGAATATATTAGTCTTGTAAAATCAATGAATCGCTGCGAGAATGTTAACTAAATGTTTTTGTATTATGCATTGTCGAAAGATTTGCAAATTTCTAGAATGAAAAGTCGGTAGAAGGAAAACACGATATAGTCTGTAGACTATTATTTCAGTGTAATGCGATGTTTCAGAAAAGAACTTTGAAAAAAAAAAAAAGAATGTGAAGCACTTGCTGTAAACTTAGAACGTATTTAACGTACTTATTCTATCTTGTGATTTGTATGCAATTGTTAAAAGTTTCATAAAATGTAACAAAATGGATTTATGGCATCAATGTACGTTAGGTGCAAAGTTAACTTTCAATGAAGCATTCTTTGTGCAAAGTACGAATTGTATGCATGAAAAGGCGAGATAGAAGAAGTAGAATGCAAGTATTAGTAGGCTCTCCACCAAATACACTTAAAGTGATAGACATGAAGTTAGCTAGACCCTCAGGTTTAACTTGTTATAGGGTGTCTTCTGAGGTCTCGATATGTTAAGTTCTAATTAATGTTAGTCGATCGTAGGTGGTAGAGTCGACACCTCCGAACAAAAAAAAAAAAAAAACACCCCCTTACTTTTCATCCAACACCGATTGAGAGCATTGGGGGAAGAATTTAATTTTGCTTGAATGATAATGTGTGTGTGAGAAATTGCACGTGTAAAGAAAGAAGTATGTTACCTAGAACTTAGTGTTATTATGTTATACTAAACTTTCTTTCCTTCCAGATTTTGCTGGAAGGATTCAGACGAAAGTAAAGTAATGAACTTAGTAATGAAAGTAAAGTAATGAAAGTAATGAGTAAAACAGATGAAGAGCTGTGTAAAAATCAAGTTTTCGTCTGTAAATGGTCAAGAAATTCTATTTTTCTGTAAAGGTTGGCCTAAGTCAGGAAGAGTTCAATTTTGAGTATTTCTAGAATCGCAAAGTTTCAACATGGTCCGTTTGGACCACAGTAGTTCAACTTTTGCCAGTTCTGGCGGGAAGTATCTAAGGTTTTAGTTTAAACTAACAAAGTTTTATTTTAATTTTTCCTTTCCTATGATTTCTTATTTGAACTTCCCGTTAGAATGAGCGCGCGTTTCAGCTTTATGCTAATTTGAAGTGGAGCCAAGTTTTGGTATTTAACCGTTAACAAGGAACTACCCAGGGTGAGAGAGCTTTTAGTCTTAGATCACTGCTGCTCTGTTCGACGTTCGCCTGACTAGCTAGTATTTAAATTCTAAGCCTTAGCGTTGTTACTCTATTACTTATTGAAGTAAATCTATGTGCGTCAGTATTAGTTAAATAGTGCTATGCACCATTTAACATAGAGGCCAAACTCGCGTTTATAGCTCTGTGAGCAACGACTACTTAAATTTCTACTTAACTTTAGTTTAAATTATTTGATTGTTCAGTTTAGACCAAAGTGCGGTCATTATTTTCTGTTATCCCTCCCGAGTTGGGAAGTGGCTGTATATAATTGTGTTTTAATAAAAGAGGATTTTAAATCCTTCTTACGTGTAGTCGTTCTACCACTTAATCACAGTATTCTACCACAGAACATAGCTGCATTCAGCTCCCTGTTCAAGATGAGGACTTAGTTTACTTCACGAATATGTTCGCCAAGAGTATGCACCGAACACACAGTCCTGACACATTTAATATCTGCTTCTATGGGTCTTTCATAAGGCCAAGTCATCGATTGTGTCATTATATTGCATTTCTGAAGCAATATAACTTTAACGTATAGGTATACAATAGAGAATTCAAAATTTCATTACTTAAACGTGATCTCAAGGAAGTTTTGATAAAGTTTATTTCAGAAAAACCTTCTACTCGCAGATATTGATAATAGAGTACCTGTACAGCCACTCATACGTTATGGCATTTGTTTTAAAGTTTTACTAAAGCAATATTATTTAATTTACTTCTTTCCTTTCTGCCTCATTTTGCTACGAGATTCGCTCGTTCCAGAATTTACGTAGATTTGAGTGGCAAACAGTTTTACCGTAAAGTATAATGTAAGATTGATGGCTGCTTACTGTAACCTCAGCTGTCTTCACCAATCTGAATTATTCCTATTATTGCTTTAATGGAGAACGTTCTTGATATATAAGTGCATTAAGGAAACTGCTTTGTTTTCGTCAAAATCTTCGTCGGAATATTCATAATCAAATATTCGCCCCTTCCGCCAAATTCTAACGGTTTGAGTGTAGGTTTAAGACCTAATGCTTCTGCAAATTTTCGAGCGTCAGTCATAGCGCTTTTAAGTCCATTCTGTCTGCATATATAGTCAAGTACTTTTAAACTTTTAAAAATCGGATTGACTTTGAGGTATCACATGTGGGTGATTGGAAATATTTGTTTATGTGATTGATTCCGAAATGACTTGTGAAATGAGGAACTTACAATCTGATATTTGTTTTGCTTAGGAAACAATTTAATTTCGTACAGTATGATTTTGAAACATTTTTTTCTGAAAAATCAGTTACAGCGTCGTGAATACCATCTGTTTAGAATCTATTACTTTTAGTATAATAATTTTTTTTTTTTTTTTGTTGATAAATTCAGCTCTAGGTTTCCCTTACAAGACGGAGAGCGGTTTAGTAGTTAGACTTTCAGCCTAAGAAGAGAAAAACTCCTGTTAACTGATCCAGAGAAAAGAGTGCAGAAATGCTAAAAAATTTTGAATACAGATATTGCGTAGACAGATGATTTACTAGCATCATTGAGTACGAAATTTAAGAAGCGACATCTGCACGGTAAATGCAGAGTTCGGTTACTCAAATCCAAAATCTTCCGCCGTTTAAGTTTCATGTTAGCATTATAATCACACCTCTGAGCTCAATAACTCTCAAGCTGAAGATCATTCCGGCTCAAAATCCAACAATAATGCTATAAGTCTTTGGCTAGTCGAATCTTCGGCAGCCCAGTGAATCCAATGAAATGTTCTACAGATCTTAATGCGCATCTTCTTGTTTCAACGTAACCTATCGTCAGATACATGTGAATATCTACAGTGCAGTCGAGAATCGATTGATTGAATTAAAACAGATCTGTATCACTTCTTATTTTAAGCAAAAAATATACAAATGGAATAGTAATATTGATATAAAAAGGTACTGCAATATAGACTTCTGCTTAGCAAGATTACATGTTTCATTTTATATTAAGTCATGCTTTATTATTAATTTTATTTTATAAATGCTGTATAATTTATGATAAGTTTGAAACTGTTTATACATTGTTCTGCACATACATCCCGTTTCCCAGAAATTTGGTATTTTCATTTGCAAGCAAAGAAAATCCAATATTTTAAACACCAAAACTCTGTTTTAAAAAGCTTCAGGATCATTTCTTTTGTTCTCTGAATGGATTAAGTTTTATCTCACTAGGCTAATAAAGCTAAGCAGTAACGCCCCGGTGTTGATGACAGATTAGTTATTTAAGTCAAATTCTAGAAATCCGACTTTTTAAATTTTATTGTCTGATTTTTATTTAATAGTTTTTAAGGAAAATTCATTGAATGAATGGATACTAAGTATTTATTTGGTTTCTTTGGCGATTTCCTTTCTTTTCTCTTTGTTTTTCTTTAATTAAAAGCTCAAAACTTGAAATTAATTTTGGTCTCATTCTTCAGAATTGATTTTTAAAAAATTTTGCATTCCCGTGTTTACGGTGATAATACAGTGTTATAGAGAAATGCTTAAAAAATTTTTTGACCCCTCTTTTTTTTCCTTCCTACTCTGCTGAATTTTCGCGATTTTCAAATTTAATGAATTTGAAAGTTAATAATAGAAGATTAACTCTTTCGATTTAAAAATTTCGCAATGTTAGGAAGTGTACATGATTAATATTTTTAGCTTTCCTGAAACTGCTAATAATGAGGAATTCTGTTCCATGGAAGATCAAAAGATTCAATATCTCATAAGATTCAAAAGATTCCCTTGCATGATTAATAGCCTCACGATTTTAATAGTATGGAAATAACATATATGAAAAAGAATGGCAAATACGAAAATATTTGAACACTTTTTTAGACTTTTTTAGTGTTGAGTTATTCTCATAAATTTTTCACAAATCAAAATTAAAATTTTTCTGTGACTTTTTTAATTTAAAGTCAGCCGCTATTTAATATCTTCACAATTTCATTTCGAGCCGCATACGTTAAGAGAACTAAAATTTATTTCCTACTTTTTAGTGTACTTAACTAAAAATGGCCATTTAAACAGGTAATTCGTTTAACTAAAATAAATTATTTTAGAAGATTTTATATAATTTATTTTTATACTAAAGGCATTTGTGTCATTAAATTTATTAATTCCATTAATATGTTTGTATCACTTGCAAACACGTGCATTTGGAAATCAAATAATATTTTTAGATAACCTTCCTCACAAAATATCAAATTTTGGTCAATTATTCGCAAAAATATTTTTGCCATAAATGTTTAGTTTAAGAATACAAAAATCAAAATTTTAATCTAGTATTCTGGACTACAATCTACTAGTATCCGGAATAAAACAACCAATTTTGACTAATTTTGCTAGGCCGAAAACAAATATATCAGTTAAAAATATTAATTTACCTTTTCAGGCTACATTGAAGTGTACTTAATCAGAAACTGATATTGCGACCGCGAAGTGCCAAAGACGTGTCTTCGTTAGAATTAGTTTTATTGCAGTTGCTGTATTAAATGACATAAAATATCTCGGTTTCTCCTTATTTATTGTCTAATTTTATTAGGTAAATTTTGAGCATTATGTCATAGATAAGAAGGTATTCTCTGAATTGATTGGATAACGATTTTAGCAATAGCCGGGCAATTAGGTAATTAGATGTGGAGCTAAAATTAATAAGTTTTAAGGGGCATAATTAATTTGATTGGTTTCTAAAATTTTACAGCGAATTTACTCGAATGCCATAGTTAATCTTGTGCGTTTCATTTTCATTTCCATATTAAGTGCCATAAATTCAATTCAAAAAGGTATTTAACATCAAGGATACAGGAAAAGAACTAAAATTTATTTTTCAGCGTTATTACAGAGCCTGGTGCATAGGCCTGCGCTATAATGATTTTCTAACTATGGTTGTTTCGCACTAGCAGACATCAAATGACCATGACCGGTCAAGTCTCGATTTTCCTCCAAAGATCCATGAAAATTTCTCGAGAAATCTCTTTTTCTGAGCCATTTATGACGTCCGTCTCTCTTTCACTTGTTTCTCTTCTTCAGAAACATATAGCGGAAAAAATATCCGACGCCCGGCCAGAAGGAGGCTAGAGAGAGAGATCTAAAAATCAAAAACGAGGGCCGCCGAGAAAGTGTCCTAATTTCAGACTTGTTTGCTTCGACTGGACCTTCTCAGCGGCCGTTGTCTTTCCCGGGAGGGTGAGATAGAGAGGGGGAGGTCACCAGCCTCTTCAGCGGACGGCATTGAACATGATGGCCGATGGTGGTGACGTCACTTCCGATGGATGACTGGTTGTTTTCGTTGTCGAAATTTTCGAACATTTATGGGCACAAAGGGTGTGATGCATTTTCTCTCGGAGGTGCTTATCGTATAGGGGGGGGGAGCTACATATTATTTACAGGATCCGAAATCATCTGTTATCTGCTTAAGTCTCTAATCCTTCTGCTTGTTATTAAACCAGTAGATAGCAATCAAATGACCGACCGAAACGGTTTCTGTTCCTCTTACATTTTAAATACTACATTACCAAAGTAAATTTGCCATGAGTCATATGATACTTCTAGAATTGTTTAAAGGTTTCTTTAGATTTTCGTAGCCAGCCATTTTCTTCGAGGGGGAAGATCTGCTATGATTTATCTTTACAAATCATTCATATGTAAGGAAAAACCGAAGAATAACAATCCCATAAGGAAAAAAGTAAAACTGTCTGTAGCAATATATTAGAATTCGGATCATTAATCTGAAGCAAGTATTCTGCCGCCAAAAGGAATAATAAACAATGCTTAAAATTTTTTATTTTTGAGAATTCAATTAAAAAAAGTAAATATTATGAAAACTTCAGGTAACTGTCTTGACATCTCAAGGAATTTACTGTTAAAGCTTTGAAAATTAAAATATGATGAATAAATAAACATAAAAAATATATAATAATAATAAATAAAATAAAAAATAGAAGATTAAAAAGAAAACGCAATCCGATCTTGGTATGTAGATTTCAGTTTAAACTCCTAAAAAATTTTACGCCAAGCAATTGCAATATGTCTATCAGGTTAAAAATAGTTTTAGTCCCCAAGAATTCAAGATATAAAACCTAACATAACACCCTAAAACTATATTTAAAAAGAGCTGTTTAAAATACTCTAGCCAAATTGTAAAGAGAAAAAAAAAAAATATATTTCATTGCAAATTAACGCCACATGAAAACTCGTGCATTAATTTAACAAAGACAATACTTAACTATTCAAGTCCTAGCTACACATTTGTTTTACTGGATTGTTTATGCACGAAGCTTGTAACAAATATTTCCGTCAAGGTGCAAAAATTTTTATCTTAGAAGCCTGCGAACTGAAAACGCTAAACTTCTCGATGAGATTTCCTTCGAAATGTAAAAAAATGTGTCATTATTATTAGTATCTTATATGGACATTTCCCAAATCTTCCTAATAAAATTTATTTATCTCTTAAAAAAAAACTGTGCCGTTTAATTTATTTTAAACAAGACTTTGTCCTTCAGAATGAGTTGAGCTTTAACTGTGAAAAATATTTTTTCAATGCAGCCTAAAAACAAAAATTTCACATAATTTGGGGAGGGGGGAGGGGATTCGATTAACTGACTAACTCGTAAAACAAGGAATATTATTATCATTTCTATCACTCGATGGCTGATCATGAAGTATATCGCATTTTCGTTACGCGGAATTTTCCCGTACTCGGTATTTTTCCATTAAGTATATGGAATGGTAAGTTAACTAATTAATAGAATCTAATAAATCAGAACCTTTGAGAAGAAAGGGGGCCAACTGTAGGGAGGAAAAAAAAATCGCGCACTTAAGACGGTGGCTTTATTACCCAAAAAGGGGGTTAGCTCAAATGCGCTATTGGTCTCGAAACGGGATTTGGCGGCGTATCACTTTAAATGTCTGAATCAATTTTCAAATTGTTGCCACGAAATATTATCGCCCTGCATTACTTTTAGCGAAATTAAAAGCAAGCAGAATCTGCGTGAATGTATAAATGTTTATCTCACTGTGAAGGAAACGACCTCGAAATTTAGAATAACGTAGCCACCAAAATAGAATAGAGAACCACCAAATTGTGAATAACGTAGTCCTCCACCGGAACATGTGCACCTGGAAGCCCGAATTTTGAATTTCAATTTTATATTCCATATTTTGTAAAACTTTAACGAATTTTCAACAAGTTCAACGATTTGAAAGCAGGCAGTGACAACACCTGTGCGGATTAAAGTATTGTTATCATCAGCGCGCGCGATTGTATATCGGAAATTCTAAAGGTGTACTGTTTTTTATTTTGTGATTTTGCTATTCAACCCAAATTTATCTGGCGCGTAAATGCGAAGAACATGATATTTAATTAATAAATTTAACAATACAAAACTTTAATAATAAAACGACAAAAAAAAAGTTTTGCAAGCCATGTTACGAAGAAAACTTTACAATGAGATATGATAAACTGAGAAAAGACTGAAAG
>KK114575.1:155221-227912 GCA_000611955.2 Stegodyphus mimosarum
AGTCAATAGCATATATGTAATAGATCTATTTCTGTATTATTATAGAGTACAGAGAAAATATCTTTTAACATGAAAAATAAAGAAATAAAATCAGTATAAAGACATAAGAAACCCTAAATGTACTCGCTACGATTCAAACCTAAGACCTCCGGCATATTATACAGACATAATAATGACTATATAGCAGGTAAGCATGCCTGCGTGAAAAAGGGAAAATAATATCTGGAAATGTAAAACCATGCACTGATTTTTAATTAAGCTGAGAAGTTTTCTCAGGTTAGAAGACTAAGTTTATGAAAATAAGAATACACTAAAATACTAATACTATAAACTAATTTACTATTAGTACATAGCCTCATTTTCTAAAATAGTTACAATGAAAGATATTCACGTAGTTAAAAATAAATAAATAAACAAATTATATTAAAATATTAACTCTGTCTGCATAAATAACAAAAATTAGGTTGAAAAATAATGGCGATCAACTCCAGTCAACCAGTGGACCAGAGTTGAGGATTAATTGGGCCTCGTCTAAAAAAACGAGTCAAGTTTGTTTATTGCGAAATGATGAAAAAATTACTATCATAAACCATAAGAATAAAGAAAAATTTTCACGGAAAATGCGAAAGGGAGATGAAAATTAATGAAATAAGAGCAGTGAAAGCAGATGAAGTCATAACATTTAGCAATTGCAGGAATTATTTCATATACAACAGTGCGTAATTTAATTGTTTAAACGTTGTTAAATTCCCCGTTAAAAATAAATCGCTACATGATAAAAATAAATTAAGTGTGCAGCCATTAATCTTTTGTTTTCCATTGACTCCTAGAAAAATGCAAGTCTCATATAAGCAAAAGCATCATTCTTTCTGTTTTGAAACTTGTTCTTGCTTTGAACGTTGATTTAAGTTTTACAAAACCAAATGAACCTACTCTCCAAATTAAATTATTTAAACATACCAGTAAATTGTTAATAGTAAATCAGGTTAATTATAATACGGGTTATTCCGTTTCCCTGCATTTTCTTTTAATTGCTGTCGGATCAGTCGTTATGGTTGACATCGTCTCCGGTATTACTCGGTCAATCAGAAGACTACTGCAATTATTCTTGGGTTATATTTAGAGAAAAGTATACTGAGGGAAAAGAATATAGTATTATCTTCACAAATCTTGGCATCAGATAGTTTAAAGATGGTATATAAAATTATGCATTTAAATTTTGAGCTATAACTATAAGCAAACTGATTAGAAATTGAAATTCAAGTCTATAATTTCCTTAAGCAACAAATCGGATGTTCTCCTTTTTCATTTATAGTACTTCAATAAATATTTTGATTTACTTCACCAAAAAGCACAAAAATTTTCCTCGCTTAAAATCACCCCCTTTTTTTTTTAAATCTAATTTAATGTCATCGGAGAAATTCGTTTTTATAAAACTCATTCCAGGGGAAATTTATTATTTCAATTAGCATTCCATGGATTCTGTTGCCAAGTATAATCTGTTTAGTTTATTGTTACTCATGATTGCTAGCTGAATTTCCTATATATATTCATATTAAGCCATATTTCATATAATATTACTCATAATGATTTCTTACCAACCTTTAATTTTATTCAGTCGTGCGTGGGCCCCCAAAATTGACAAAATATTTATTTGCAAAAATAATATTGTGTTGAATAGGCGAGAGAAATGGAGAGCCCTACCTCTGTGATTGAAAATTGCAAACGGAATCTTTTTTATTTATTTATTTATTTTTTTGGTAAACTAATATTTGCTTCATTAAGCGACATACAATCCCACACCCAAAAGAAAAAAATGTGAGTAAGCCAAGCCAAACTTCTAATTAGAAAGTCTTCTGATAACAATATAATATATTAACTGTACATGAGTTTTAGAATTTTGAATATGTCTTAAATTGTCACTTGTGGAGGAAATAGAATACATTCCAGTCATTTTTTTAAGCAGAAAAGCGGACGTTATTATGCAGATCATCGTCATTCATTATCAAATCAATGATGATTTAATTAAATCATATATACATAATTAAAATTTACCCTTATTAATAGCTGTTTCTTAAGAAAAAATGCCGTTGGATTTAGACGTAATTTATCGTTCTCAACATTTGTTGTCGGCACTTTAATCAGCTTTCACAGTTTTTTGTTTTCCCTTTCTTGATTTGAAGTTCACCGTTATCCACTTACTATTCACCTCATTACTACATTTGCTTTAGTTCCCATTAATACAGCTAGGTATCGATGGATATCCAAATTTTCATAGTTTTAAGGCTTGAATTAAAATAACAGGCTAATAGCTATCGCTAATTTCTACGGCAAATTTGAGTCAGTTAAAAACAAAACTATCAGTATAATTTAAGTATTACAATATAGAGTGGTTAGGAAAAGTATAGTTACATATGCATATTAGCAACAGCCAAAGAGGAAGCATGGATGCACAATAAATAAAATAATTCATTCTTTAATACAATAATGCACTGTTGTGAGAATCTTCACATATTTCAGCGTTTTTATCATCAATTCTAATCACTTATCAACAATTAAATTTGCTGCATAGAAGCCGAAGATAATTATATAGTAGAAAATAAACTTCATTAATTACTATATTTTGTTTTTGTAAAATACATAAAAAATTTTGTAAAATATATAAAAAATAATTTCATTTCAGAAAGCACAGAATTTTCTGTGTTAACTGGAACAGTCATTTGAAGAGAATATTTTTTATAATTCTATCTTTTGTACACGAATACTACAAACTGATAATTTCAGTTGTTAGAGATTAATATAATTTGTTTTATTTTGTAATAACTGTAATAAAAACTGATTTTAATTTGAAAATTATTGAGTGTTAAACTAACTTGTAACTATTGCAGAGCTGAAATTATACTAGATAGCGGCAAATTCTCGTCAGATCTACAATCATTATCGCAACATAGCTTATCAGGTTGGTAACCATTGTCAACTGGTAATGTGAAGGGCGTCTACAAATTTCCAAAGATGCGATAAGTTAATCGAATTTTTAAGGATTCAGAAATGTGATTTTTTAATTCAGGCGCAGAGAAGTAAATGAGGGGAGGTTAGCAAAATAAAAAAAGAAATAAATACTAAAATAAATAAATAAATAAAATTTCTAAAAAACGTTTAAAAACCTTTATTTTTCAATGCTTGTATAACAACAAATTTTTCTAAGTAATAACAAACAGAAACGGCACATTTTAATAAAAAAAAAATGATGAAATGCTCTTGGAAAGGTGAAAAATAAACTAAATCTACAGTGTGAATAAATGAATGAAATTAACATTTGAAATTTAAATTTTAAAGTTTTTATTTACTTATCTTTATAATACACAATGAAATTGCGAATTGTGTTCTATTAAATGCACATATCCCTAACACAGGTAAGCACTCATATAAAAAACAAAATAAAAAATGAGACCTGAAGTATTAAAAATGAACTCACAGCATGAGTTAAATGCATCAATCAAAGCTTTATTATCATTAATTTAAATGTATAAGGCAAACAGGCTTAATATATTTCTAATGTGTCACCTTGAGACACACGGTAATAAAATAAATATAATAGATTTAATATTCTGGGCCAAAATGTAAGCAGCGCTTGTACCCACCAGGTTTCGAACCTGGGACCTTCCGCGTGTTAGGCGGATGTGATAACCACTACACCATGGGTACACATGCTACTGTGGCCCTAATAAGGTACGAATTCTAAGTCTGCCTCTTCGTCCAACATTAAAATTTTACTGCTATTTTTTTATTCGTTAAAAGAAATACGAACCAGCCTTCTTCTTGCCTAGCTAAAAAGTGATATTAAAATAACGCCAATTAATCAATAACCAGCATATTAATATGATAATTAACCTTAAAATGTTCGAGCTTTTAAGATGTAATTCACAAATCCAAATTATCCTTTGTTCTTATCATTGTAGCAAATATGCCCCCTTCTTAATTGAAATTAAAATTCCGAAGAGAGATAATTTATCAGTAATTGACGTTACGAAAATTAACTCCACTAAATTTCTTCTATGTAAGAATACAATTATATTTTATGTGGCAATTTTGACAAATGTTTGACTTTAGACATAGTTTAGTATAAATATTTACATTTTTCAATTCAAAATCCTACAATTCGTTAAATGCATTATTCAGTGGTGCTTAAGTGCTTCTAATATTAGACATGAACTATTCAAATAAACTTCGAGGTTAAACAATATTGCAAACTCAAAAACGTTTGATGTATATCTAACTTAATTTAAATTCTTTCTAAAATCGATTTATAATTTTCTTATGTGTACATGTAAGATAAAATTCTAATTTGTTTAAAGCTCCTTAAAATAACAATTTTCTCTTTTTATCTTGAAGAGATGATTATAATAAATATTTCTGAATTACGTCGTTTCCACTCAATCCCTGTCACTAATTTTTATATTATGATCATGATTCACATACTTATGTAATAGCAAAAGTGAAACTAAAAGTTTTTTAGCAAAGAATAGTGATAAATTTGCAAACTAGAAGCTTAATGAACCTATAGAAATAAAATAAAACCGTAACTTACTTCCTATTGATAATTTAACGCTGTCTGACCAGGGAAAGTGTTGATTCCGATTTTTATGCAGCAAAAACTAGAATATCTTCTTGTAGTTCCTTGTTTTTAGTTTTCTCGAATAAAAAACAAATAATTCTTCTTCACCCCTCGGTGAAAACGATTTTTCAATTAGCTAAACGAATAAGAAAGTAAAGATTTATATTACACATATATATTTTCTGTGTTTACAAAATAAGTTTTAAAATATATTCGTTCTTCGAATTTCGAACTTCGGAAATTATCTGTATACTTAAATTTAAAATTAATCAAATTTTTCCGTGAGTTTCCGTTATCTTGCCTACAGTACTTAGAAAATTTCTTTAACTAAATCCAGTTTCCCTTTTCCGCAATCGACTTGCAGCAAATTTTAACCTTATTAATTTTATGTTTTTAATCTTATTAATGCATTGTTTTTCCGTCTTTTGACAATTTTCCTCAAAATTTTTATTTTAAGATTATACATAAGCTAATTATACATTTTGCTTCAACTAATTGAACCTTTTTTTTTTTTTTATGTTTAACTAAATTAACCCTTTTTTTTTTTTTTTTTTTTTTTTGTAGCCATGTTACGTTTGGATTAATTTAATGAACTATTAAATTTCATTCAATTTATTTAATTTATTTAGTATTAAAAATGTTTTTGACCTCATTAAACAGTTAATTGAATAATTCAGAATGCGCTGATAATGTGCGGCGATATTCGTTGCGGTTCATAATGCAGGAGGGGAGCAATTTGGTTATGCGATACATTCTTCGGCTTGCGAAGCAATCCTTGTGAAAAACATCGGTACCACTATATATTCAAATGTATAAATATAATGCAAAATAAAATAAATAATACTCTTAAAATTCATCCCACATTCAATTCGTAATAAACACGTGCAAAAACAATAACAAAAAATTATTAATGTGGACTCAGCCCACTTATATTAAATAAATTTCATTAGATCTTTAAGTATTTTTGCTTGCTTATGATTTATGCTACTATTTTTTTTTTTTAAATCGGCCTGGATGTTTTCAAAATCTGAATATAGTTTTGTCATTTCCTATTTTGGATTAAAAAATTTGAATATAGTTTTGTTTTTTCAAGTGGATGATTAATATTTTTGCAAGTTTTGTTTTTGAATTCCACGTACACAAAATATTTTCCAGTCCAAAGGGGCTTTGTCCCTGACGGACTATTGTTTTCGTTTTGTGATTTTGTATCAGAAACGTTAAAAGTCTGAATCACTTTTCAAATTTTTGCCACAAAATATTGCAGCCTTGTATTATAATTAAAGAAATTAAATAATGAAGAATCTGCATAAATGTATGTATATTTTTCCAAATGTGATAAAACAACGGTACCTAGAGCCATCCAATTTTGAATAACGTACATTTCTACCCGAATATGCGCATCTGGAAACCTGAATTTGGAATTTGTTTTATTATCTAGTTTATATTTTGTAAAACATTAACGAATTTTTGATGAACAAACTCAAACGATTTAAAAGCGAGCAATGGCAGTCTACGGAGAAAAAAGACCTTTTTATCTAAAGTGCGCGAAACTGTGTATCGGAAATTCTAAAGATATATTCATTTAAAAATTATTTTGCGATATCGTTGTTGAACTGAATTTTATGGTTTAAGTGCGAAGAACGTGACATTTAATAAATAAAGGTAACAGACAAAATGTTAAAAAACGCCCCTTCGGACGTAATTTAAGATCTGAAACCTTTCAGATTTTTTTGTCTTTTTTTTCGACGAGCTTTGCCAATTTATCTGTGTTTTTGATGCTATAATTTTGCAACATTTACAATGTTCACTTCGGCCTGCAGGAGTTGGGTCTGATAAAGACACAGGTTATGTTGTTTTTCTAAGATTATTTTTAAATTTTAAATTTAATTTGCGTCTTTGTCGTTTCAGAAATAGGCTGTTTTATTTATTTATTTATTTCGTTGCACCATTCTCCTGATGACGAGGCAGCGAAAGATGTAAATTTAATTTTCCTTTTTGGTTTTAGCATACTTTGCCTCCCTTTCTCATTTCCTGAAGTTCACAGGGGTTTTTTTTTTTTTTTTTTGTGTGTTTTATTCCGAAGTGAATTTGACATGAATATTAAAGGTATTTTTTATTTTATTTAATTTTGCATCTTTACCGTCACGTGTTGCTACCACACTTCCACATACACACACACAAAACACACATTAAATCATTTTAAGTTAATGTAACAATTCTATTTATTAAATTAAATTTTTAAGATAAAATTTAGTGAAAACGTTATTCGTCTTGGCTTGAATTAAATTTTTTTTTAAATTTCAGTTGCGTAATATACAGAATTTTAGCGCCATATATCATAAATAGAAACTTTCATATTTTTATACAATTCTGAAAGCCAGTTACCACGTATAAGGAATAGAGACTTTTATGTGCAGTTGTATTCAAGCATCCCAAGCTATCAACAAGTAGTTACACAGATTCACTTGTAAAGTACCTCCCCATGTTTCATAAAGGTTTACCTTATTCATATACTCTATTGTATTTTGTTCGTTTCTCTGTGTTAATTATTACATTGCTCTAAAGTAAAAAAATCTGGTTTTCTTTTATAATTACTTAGTAGGTATTCCTTTTAATAGAATTTCATGAATGTGTAATAGTAATATTTTGATTTTATCTTGATTGCCACTCTTAGTTTTTACCAGATTTTAAAAAATGGCAAGAACTGTCAAGGTTATAATGTGTTATTCAAATTACATTTCAAGACCGTGCACGTTTTCGATTCTTTCTAAAAAAATTCAGACTAAAAACTTTTATACTATCTGGAGAAAAAGTTTCAAGAACTTTGTACCCTTTCATGGTCGAAAGTGAAGGTTTGGTGCAGCGAATTCAAGCAAGGCCGTGAACGTGTTGCGAATCCAGGTCATCCCCGTCGTCCTTGCACCAGTGCGACTAATGAAAACATTGCACTGTTCGTGAAATTATCGAATGAGGTCGATTCTGCACAGTGCTTCAAATTTCGTCAGAACTTCGTGTCAGCTATGGAAGTGTCCAATCAGTCAGAAAGCTGTTGGGCTTCAGAAAAATCTCAGCTCGTTGGACTCCAAAGTTACTGAATGATAATTAAAAAGTTGCGCTGGTTCCAATTCCTCAATTGCTTGAGAAAGGGAAGCTTTTTTGCATAAAATTGTTACCTGTGATGAGACATTGGTGCATCTTTACACCCTCCCCCCCAGTCAATGCGTGCAAGTATGGAGTGGAGAAGGAAAGGCGAAGGAAACCCCGTGAAAGGCAAAATTCGATTGTCCGCGGGGAAAGTGTTGGCCACGGTTTTTGAGACTGGAGGAGAATCCTACTGGTGAATTTCTTACACGGACGTCAGACCATCAATGCAAATTAGACTTCAGTATCGAAGCAATAGACGCCCGTCCGCGAAGTGTTGATCCTCCACGACAACGCCAAGCCCCACACAGCAAGTGTACCGCAGCACAAACTGCTGGAAATGCACTGGAAAATGCTTACTAATCCACCTTACAGTGCAGACTTATCGCCATGCGAATTTCACATGTTCGGAACCCTCAAAGAAGCCTTTGGTGGCAAGCGATTTGAGACCAAAGATCAACTGGAAACATTCGTGCGCAATTGGTTAGATACCCGTCCAACTTCATTCTACGAAAACGGAATGAAAAATTACCAAAATGTTGGGGAAAATGTATTATAAAAGGAGGAGATTATTTAGAAAAATAATTTGTAGAAATGTAGGAGTTTTCTGTAAAATAAAATTTGTTTAAACAAAAGGCTGGTTTATATTTGATTTACCCTCGTAAGATACACAATATGAAAACTACAAACAAATTACTAACTTAATTGGTAATACCCCTTATAATTTCTGATTTTATTTGCCTACGACCTCTTTCAAAGAATCTGTATTGCATCATTTACGTCATTACTTCATCTGCAATAAGAGAACTCTTCTCCAGCTGCTGTTCAGGATTCAACAAAGGATTTCGGACTTATTTCGTAAGTTCTGCTGAAGTACGCAGTCACTTTTCTGTGCTTCCAGTCTCATCTTGTCTGATCTAGTATCATCTCATCCATGCGGAATATGCATATATGTAGCACAAGTACAACTGATGCACACAGAGTAACTTGTTGCTTAAATGCAGAAACTATATTGAACTATGAAATAACTTTGGTCTTCCGTATACAGTTGCTTAGTATTGTTTATGCATCTCTTGTAGTTTTATATGTATTTTATGATTTATGTTTTATCCTCTATACTTATTTTATGATTTATGTTTTATCTACCTTTATACGTATTTTATTTATATTTATACTTATAGTTATTTATATTTATGTTTTACGTTTTATGCTGTCTGTTTTGTATTTTGGCATTGCAATATGTTTCTTGCATCCTTTGTCCCCAAGAAAAGTAGCTATCGCCATCCAACCATTGTATGGCCATGCAACTTACCTAAACTCTTAAATTCTTCAATAAACGCTCGATAGTGGAGGACGAAGGACATACACCTGCTACCTCTTCTAGACGACAGGTGCCCCCCGGTCTTCCGTCACTTGTCATCCGCTTACTCCGATCTGAGTAAACCGCGTCTCTTCAGGCCAGTTTACACTTCTCCGAGTGACTTTCGTCCGAGGGTCTCGAACTGAGTAAACGGACCTGTACTCTGATACGAGATCTGATACGTAGATCGTTTACACCAATCAGAGCGGACTGACACCTCGCTTCCGTCTGTTAGCATAATGGATACCGACGTGCAGCTTGCTGCGCTTGAAGTTTGCGAAGCATTTTCCAAGGAATTAATTTCTGTTCTGGGAGGGGGGGGAGAAAAAGAGAAGGAAATCAAAATGTAACTGTGTAGCTCGCTGTGATGAATTGGGAGCATTAAATCAACTTTTAAATGAACTTCGGGGCGAGGATATCCAGAGTTACAAAAACTTCATCAGAATGGGTGAAGGATAATTTGAAACTTTATTGGAAATAGTCACTCCATTTATTAAAAAAAATACGTTCTTTCGAGGTGCTCTGCCAGGAAAATTAAAACTCAGATAGCGCTTCGGTTTCTGGGAACGGGTGAATCCTACAGTTCTCTGCAATATTTATTTCGAGTACCAAAATGCACAACCAGCATATTTATTCCATAAGTGTTTGAGGCTATTTTCTGTGTATGAGGTTGAGCGAAAATTATTAATCTTTTGCTTGAATTTTCCAACACCCTCGGAGTTTAACATGTTAACAATATCCTCAAACGCCTTTTGTCGGCGATTTTTATTTTAATACTTTCTACTGATCGTTTGTAAATAAAATCTGATTTGTGGTTCAAATAAAAAGGAAAGTCTATAAAACAAAATTTTAATTTTTAGATTATATTTTATTAGGTGTAATTGGCCATAAGTAGAAACTCGCTTTTCGAAATTCATATCAACAAAATAAAATAAATTTTTGCCCTTTCACTCATTTTTTTTAATTGAAAACTATTTTATTGGGTAGTTGAATAACATATAATTTAATTGTTTTTTGATTAAAGAAAATTCAGAAATAAATATGCTTAAAATAAATATTTTGAATCCGATGCCATAATTTAATTTAAATTTAATTTTAAATGTTTTTTCTACAATATCAAAAACCTAAAGCCATTGTGATCTATCCACGTTATATTTAAGTATTAGTAAACAATAAAAAAATTCTTTTTAAGTGAATTAAAATCAAAATGTAAAAAATATAAAATTCTACAAAATTAAAATTTTAAGACAAATAACTTGTGTGATCAAGTTAAAATCTTTTTTAGAATTTTGGAAACTAGAAATAAATATTATCCCACAACAAGAAAAAAGAAAAGAAAATTTTGTTACAGAATAATGTAAGTAATAAAAATTAAAGAAAATTTTTGTTTTCTAAAAATTATGTGAAACATATGTGTTATGTGTGTGTGTGTGGTAGCACTTCTGTGCTAAACAGAGGATCGGAGAATCGTGGCTGGTATGGAAAGTATGTAAAAATCCAAGCCAATTTCTTGGTCATAGTTGAATCTCCTAACAAATAAATAAATAAATAAAGATAACATTTTGAGGGGCCGTTAGGAGTATTACTTGGGCGGGGGGGGATGGACAGCTGGCTTATGCTATCACTTCTTCCTTCCTCTCTAAAGAGAAGATGTAAGGAGTAATACACATAGTGTGAAACCTAGTGTCGGAAAAAAGAAATAAAATCATTCGTTCTCGGATGAAAATCTGAGGTAAAAGGCTGATTTTTCAGAAGTGTTGGTAGAGTTTTTCCTCTTCTCATCTTCTAGGCTGTAGGGAACGTATGCAACAAATTTTGAACGGAAAAACTCTAGGAAGAAGGAAAGGCAAGATAGGAAAGAAAGGTCAAGATCGGTAAAAATAATTGGTCATAATTAGGATTTGTAGTCTAAATCAGGTATTAAATGTCATAATTGGGAAAAAATTTGAATGGAGAATTTAGAAAAATTAGAAATAAATTAATTTTGGGCAGAAACTGGAATTCTACTATTTCTAGCAGTTAAGTTAAATTCACTTGCTGAATTAAAAGGTTTTAATCTAGTTGAATGAACAATTTCTGATTTGTTTTTAGTTAGAGGATTAGGCTTATCAATTTCATAAGTAACTTCAGAATATTGTTTTAAAATTTTGTAAGGTCCTGAAAAAGAAGGAGAGAGTTTACGTGTAATAGGATATTAAAATTCTTCATACATTCTAAATCACCTATTTTAAAATTACTAGGTTTATAATGAACATCATATCTTTCTTTATTTACATTAGGATAATCATCAGATCTTTTTTGAGCAATTTTTCTAGCTTCTTCTATTGGTGAACATAATTCTTGATTTGGAAGTAAGGAATGATAAGGTAATTTTCCATACATTAAACACAGCGGTGAGAATTTTGTTCCAGAGTGAGGGTACTATTATATACTTCAGTTACTTGGGATAACAATTTTGCCCACGCAATATTACTTTGATAAGAATTTAGTTTGCATTTTAATCTAGTTATAATTGCTTGATTAACGTGTTCAACTTTACCATTAGTTTGGGGTCTATTTGCAGTAGTTAATAATTGTTTTACATTATAATTCCTTTAAAAGTGCTTAAATTTTGAAGATGCGAAAGCAGCATTTCTATTACTTGGTACTTCTATTCTATGGGGTACTTCTATTCTATTCTATTTAATCCTAAAGTTCTAACTTAGAACTCCACGAACACTAACAAGCGAATAATCGCTTAAGTGTGTGAACGGAACACGTAAGACTTAAGGAGGGTTTATAATCTTTTATTTTTCAGTATATTTACAGTCAGTTCGTACTTGGAATTTTACACAAAGTCGCCACTCGCGCTTGAACTTTAAATAATAATAATTAAAACTAAAACTAACTTAACTAAGCTATTTAAAAGGTATAGCCGAAGCTATCAGAGATCTAACTAGTTGGCCCCTAACTATTAAATAAATCGGAGAAGCCAAGCAAGTGCCTAAGGTATGGCCGAGCGTAGCAATAGCTCAGAGAGACATAGCCAAAAGGCAAATGCGCGCTAGTCAGGAAATCAAACTCTCTCTCTCTCTCTCGAAGTCGGTGAAGTCACGATTTAAATATTACTCTTTCTCATTTGCATTAACTGCGTTTCTGAATTTACATTCTGGCAGGAAATCGTAAGCTGAAATTAGAATAAGATAGGAAAGATACAAAACTTAAAATAACTGTTAATAAACTTAGGATAAACCTTACATCTTTCAAACAAGAATTTAACTACTCGATGAATAAGGTCTTAAACTACCTTGTTTAAGAGTTTAAATTCTAGACAAGAAAACTTTAATATCAAAATTTTAAACTTCTAGAAATGAATTCCATCATTGAAACTTTTCCTGTTTAGGGCCAACTTTACACAAATATCTAAAGCTGGATTAAAACTAAGAAAAATACAGATTCACAATCTGAATAGCTTGTACATTCATCTACTTCATCTTTATAAGACGTCAGTCTTCCCCTTCCAGTCTTCTAGAAGGAAAATGTATTAGTTCTTTTCATAACAGTTTCGATGTGTTGTAATTACTCTTTCTTGCAACTAATTTGGCCCTCAGACATTTTCATTCACACAAAACATTAATTCTTCTTCCCCCAGGCTCTCCAGAAATTGTTCTGAGTGAGACGACGTTTTTATGTTGTAATTCCGCGACGACAATCTACCACTATCCAGCCACTACGATTTGTTATAAACTCGACTTTCCAGAGCTTAGAAAACTCCTTAAACACAAAACTAGACATAATGTCCTAAAATAGAGCTTAAATTTTAAAATTCTTAAGTGAAGCCTGGAGAGCCTAATTTTAAGCACATTCAATCTATACTTTCATTCAATTCATCTTTTACACAAAGATATTTAGAGTCATGCTTGACCAAAATTTACATTTGTATCAGTTTAACTTTTACAATAGTTTAAAAACTAACATTAACATTTCACATTCAATAGAACATTTTAACACGCAATACTTTAAAATTCATTTTACATCATTCGTTATGGTTGCTATACAAAATTCACAAAGCTTGGCTACAATCATTAAGTTAACACAATTGAAGTCTTTCGACTAAACATATTCAGAAATTAGTTTCTAGGAACTTGAGAATTCTAAAAGAAAGTATTTACAAAATAAATTTTCGCAACTTTCGAATTCAATATCTTTTCTGTTTAACAGATAGTTACAAGTACATTCTCGCAAACTTGTGAACTCAAATTTTGTTTTACACAGTATTTAGCAACTTTAAACACATGACATAAATCGAACTTTCAATACAAAACAAGGAAAATTTTCACTATCTTTTTGGTTTCTATATTCCTGCATTCTCTTGGCGCAGAACTCGAGAAATGTTGCAGTTGCCAAATTTCGGACTCTTAAGTCGTCTCGAGCGGCTGGTATTCGATTCTAGACATTCTTTTCTTTTCATTCCTCGGGCGTTGAAACGGAGAGCTTTTCTTGTCGGTTGAGGATTTTGAAACTCCAGTTTCCTCTTTGGCTTGTACCTTGCCGACCTTGGTTCTGAATCTTTAAAAAGCCCCTTAGTTCTTCTGGGTTCCTAAAAAGGAATAGACCTCGTGTCCTCGAGTTGCTTTCTTTTCATACTTGCTTTCGGCTGGCATATTCTTGTATCTTCTTGTGTCTTGGGTTCTGTAGTTTGCCGTTTTCTTTGCTTATCTTGCAAGAGACTTTTCCGCTGTCGCATAGGCGCAGGCTTTTGTTGAAGGGGAACTTTTATCTGTTTAGTACTCCTCGTTCTGGCGGAGTTTGGATCTTGTTGAAGTTGCCTTCGTTTCGCCGTGACTTCTTCAGTGTTAGCGGCCTTTCTTTTCGTTGCTGCGGGATCCTCGCTTGGCGACGGTGAACTTAATATTCTTGGCGCTGCTTCAGGAGCCTGCAATAAATCTTTTAAGAATAGAAAATGCGTACGACTATAATAGGGTTTAATTTGATCGATGTTCGCAATAGATTGTTGTCCATTTTCTGCTTTTAAGTAAACCGTTGAAAATTTTATCTTCTCTATGATAAACGGGCTCTCAAACCTGGGCTCAAATTTGGCTGCCCTATTTTCGGGTGCAGATGAAGAGGAGTGCTTTAATTTTAGCACTTCCTGGTGTATGATATATTCTACATCACGTCTATTTCTATCATAGTATAGTTTTTGTTTCGACTTCGCCGCATCTGAATTTTGGATGGCCTCATTAATAATTTTCTGAATATCATTCAATTTAAACTCTTCCTGTCTTTGTCGAAAGAAAAATAGCTTGTCCAGAGGCGTTAAAATTTCGTTAAACAATTCTGCGGGATTTTTTTTTTTTTGTAGTGTCATGCTTTGCTGTTCTCAAGGCAAAGCTTAATTCATTGACGCAGCTGTCCCAACGGTCATGATAATTCTTAACATATTCCGGAATAATTTTAACTATATTTTTATTTACGCGTTTCGCAGTATTTGATTGCGGTCTATGAGGTACCATTTTGAGATGGCGTATGCTAAGGCCTGTGCACAGATTTTCAAATAAATTACTTACGAATTGTTTACTATGTATTATCTGATATTACTTTTACTGGGGCCCCGTATTTTAAAATATATTTATTTAGAAACGAATCCGCTACTATTTTTGCTGAAGCCCGTTTAAGGGGAATTATTTCTACCCATTTTGAGAAATGATCCACGCTGGTTAACAAGTATCTGTTTTTATTAATCTTTGTTCTAGGGTAGGGACCAAGAAAATCAATGCCAACCAATTCATTTGGGAACGTGGTTTTTATGCTATACTTACTCTGAAATAGGCGTTAAATCTTAATCAAAGTTCTACAATGAAATGAAAATGCATGAGGAAATGAAAATGTGTTATCGCCCCCATGATGAAGTCAACTTAATTTCATTTAATAGTCAGTGATTAATTTTTTAATTTTATGAATTTATTATTTACAATTTTTCATTACCAGTATAATATTTTTAGCTAGTTTTCCCCTGCATTACAACTGCATAGACCTTTCATACTCATCTTTACATTTTATTTTTGCACAAATTAAATTCGTGTTTAATAATCAAATTAAATTACACACGCACACACACATATATAACATATCCTGAAATATAAAATAATGACATATCGGGAAATAAAACTCGCTTCAAAACAAGCTTTAAACAAAATATTGCAAGCTTTTGTTTAGTGTTTAATTTTTACCTGCATTTTTGCATTAAAGGGCATTTTGTAAACCATAATCAGCATGAATAGTTTTTCGCACTGCATTCGAAAAAATTGCATTACTTGAACTTAAACTCTTTTCTAAACTGAGACTTGCTTGATCCGTACGCACCATGAGTTAATCAAATAGTTAAACATTCATGTTCAATGCCTATTCGTTTCATTTACGTGTTCTGATAATTAAACATTCATCACAAATGTTTCTAGATCTCACGTTTTACCTTTACCTAGTAATAATTGGAGCAATATATATGTATTCTGAGATTAGGTAATTTCATGCGAATGAGCCGAAGCATGTTATAAAAAATTGCTCCTGGTTTAAGCAAAGAACACCTTTTTTCCAACTATAAAGTTTACTTCGGATTTTTTTTCAACATTTTCATCATTCATTTCATATTACATACATACATTTTCTATTTTAAACTGCATACAAATGAAGGAAATCCATGGCGAACCAATTTAAAAGAATGTACGCACAGGGTCATTAAATACTTAGATGATAAATAAAATTATGAAATCATCACGTAATATAACGCAGAAGCTGAAAAATAAAGGTGCATCAGGTGCATGTACAAAACAAACGTTATATGTTATAAAAGCATACACTGTAGCCGCCAGATTTCGAACCTGGGACCTCTCGTAATAATACAGTAATTTGGTAATAGCATTCCCAATGCAGTATGTGTTGAGTTCAAATTTTCACCAGGAATGATGCGATGTTGCTTCTGGAGGACGTTATCAACAATACGGCAGGTTCTAAACTGTTCCAATGAAATGTTACTACGCTTAAGCAAGACAACGATGGCAATCACTAGTTCAAAGCCTGGAGTTATATTTTAAAATTAGTGTAACGTATCAAGTCTTTTGATATATTTGGCCATGCCATTTTCGTTATGCCTTAGTTTTTTGCATCTGCTGAGATTAAAATTTCGGTACCCTAATACTGACACATAACGCAGTGTGCATCTTAATGATAAGGCAGACATATATATCTTTTTCTTTAAAAATAGTTTTTATATTTTTCCAATTTTTTTCTAATATTGCTTACATTTCAAAACATGAAAGAAACTTAAGTTCAAAAAGTAAGCTGAAATATTCACTATCAGTCTTAAACATGCTGACTACAATGACTTGCTTAGTCGTCGGAACTTGTCGAAGTTCCTGAAAACCAGTAATACTACACACTGGCCAATGAATTAGAAACACATTGAAATTTTCATTTCAATGCGTGCTAGGAATGAAGTATGCAATTTTTTTTATGACGTGGGTTATACGTGATTAGAATGTTAGTATAAGTAAGTTGTAAGTGTGCTTTTCACTTTGAATGAAGTAAAATGGGAAGAACGACAGATATTTCACCATTTGAAAAAATGCTTATTGCTGGTGTCCGTTTAGCAGGGGCCTCGATTTCGAAGACAGCATATCTCACTGGGTTCTCAAAAGCAGCCATATTAAAGATTTTCAAAAGTTGGAATCAGAACTCACAGTCCCTCTCAGGAAGACGTAACTGCAGTTCGAGCACAGTTTACCAAGAGGGTGACCGGCGGCATCTCCGACGAATCGTGCGGCAGAACAGGGATCCTACTGTGCTTCAAGTGACACAGATCGTCAAGGCTCTCCCCAACAGATTTCAGCTCGAACCATTTCAACTTGCAGAGAATTGCAGAGGTTAGGAATGCACAGTCGGGTGCCTGTAAGAAAACCATTCATTTCTGTCCGATATGCAAGAATTCGTTTACAGTGGTGTCGAGAAGGAAGACACTGGACATCTGAGGATTGGAAACGGGTAATGTGATTGGATGAATCACGCTACACCTTATTTTAAACTGACGGAAGACGTCGAATTTGGGGAGAACCCCGTGAAGCCATGAATCCATCTTGCCTTACTTGCACTGTGAAAGGGTCTGGTGGGAGTAGCATGATATGGGTCATATTCTGCTGGAATGGAAGTGGTGCCCTGGTATTCTTCGAGGGTAAATAAACAGCCATTAGATACCTAGATATACTCGCAGATCAAGTGTACTTGATTTGCCAGTATATCTATGTTACATTTTTACTCTGGCGACGGATACCTTATGGAGGATAATGCAACTATATATGAATGCCGGGTGATATAACTATACATGAAGGCGTGCCAGAAGAATTCAAAATTGGTTCGCTGAACATCAATCTGACTTCCAACACCTTCCCCGGCCACTTCATAGCCCGGATCTTAACACCATAGAAAATGTGTGGGATATGGTGGAAAGAAGCATCCGACAGCACTCTCCTCTTCCATCTAATTTACAAGATCTAAAAAACTGTACAGCCAATGCATGGCATTTCCTTGACATAAATGCGCTCCAAAAGCATACAGATTCGATGGAAAAACGAATCAGAGAAGTTAGCCACTCAAAAGGTGGTCCAATGAAATATTGATCTTGGGTTTCTAATTCATTGGTTAGTGTGTGTAGCTGGCAATTATGAAGAATGACAGCTTTTGGCTGATGTATAAACTACTTACCTGCGCTAAAGATGCTTGATATTTCGTTGTTTTGATATTATACAGCATCGGAATATAATTTTTTCATCCCAAAATGTAGACAAGATTTCATTGGATAGACCACATCATCAAATGATGTCAAGGCTGAAAGTTTTTGTTAACAATTTGCACATGTAGAAAGAATTTTAAGGTCTTATGAAAAATGAAATTCTATTTTAGACTATAATCGATCCTCGCCTAACGCAATTTTGAGCATACGCGTTTTCTTAATTGTCTCCATGTAATATTTTCAATGCGATAAGCTTAATTATACGCGGTAGGCTGCAGAGCGCGGATCACGTTTCGATAGTCCTCTTTTCTGACTGGTTTGAGAAATCGTTAATTAAAAAGCTTCCTTTGAATAACAAAATCTGAGCCTGAAAGTTCCCCTAATTCTCGAAAATGCTTCAAGATCCGGTGCGAAAATCTCACAACATTGTATCTAAATGTAGAGGTTTTATTCCTTCCAACGCAAATCACTTCCTTTAGGTAATCAATGAACCAAGGGAATCATAACAGTATTCAAACCCTATTTTGTCACGCATGTTTACATCTCTGCAAATAGAACAATAATCAAAGGAAAGCACGAACCACTAATGACATTTTGGAGGGAATTCAAGATCATGCATAGGAATGATTCGCATGGGAACAAGTGAATTCATTCAACAATAAATGCTTGCTTGGCATCAGCTGTGGCCAGAAGCTGTCAATAGTTCTGAAGTATTTCTATCGATTGAAAATGAAGCCAAGGAAATTGTGCAAACTGCAAAAGCAGCAGGCGGCGAAGGATTTTTAGATATGGAAGACATGGAAATGAAAGAATTAATCGAGAATGACCATCATGAAAGGGCAATTTAGAATTGGATGATTTATAACACCAGCAGACGGTGAAAGCAGCAATAGTGAGGAAGATAAAGAACCTTTATGTACAAGAAGTTGAACGAATTGTTAAAAAAACACAGGAATTCTTTCATTTTGTAATGCAGATTGACCTCAAATGAAGAAAGAAAAGGATACTTTATGAGAGGTATTAAAAAACTTTGCACTCCTTACGGCGAAACATTTAATGAGTTATGTCAGACATATTCGCAAGGAAAAAACGCCAGCTATTTAAAAAAACTAATTGCATCATGTACCTAAGTACTAACAGAAATTAACTTCTGCCGGCGGCACATAAGCATTCTGTACCGCGCTACGCACATAGGGAAAAATCCCTCCTCGTGATTGGATATGTCTTCCGATGACATAATTTCCTCTGCGCTTAGCAATGCATTGACTTTTCTTTTGGGTTCTAGGGTACACCTCCATACAGTTTGTTTGCGTTTTGATAGCAATACCGAAAAGATTATTATGTGCATTGTATTTTTGTTGCTATGAGATTACACTTCTTACAACATTGTAGTGTGGTGAATTTAATATAAAAAATGCAGTTTTTTCCCCATAGAGAGAAAAAGTAATATTTCTTCTTGTGCTAATTCCGTAAATGTGTATTTAAGTGCAGAGATTTTTAATAAATGTATTCTTAGTTTAAAACTCTTCCTATTAAAAGTGTTGTGGTTATTAATTCATTATTTCATGTTCATTATATATCCATTCTCTGCAGATGCAGTCTCCGAAAGCATGAGATAGGTCAATTTTCGGAAACAGCAAAAACGACGTTGGCAGCTAATATAGTACACAGTATATTCACAATAAGTTCACATTAATATTCACAATAACTTTAATATAATCAGTTTGAAAAAGTAAAATTTATTTTTTAAGTTAGACTAATATAGATTTGGAATAGTGAAATAGAGATACGTATTTTAAATTGAATGATATTTATGAATGCTGCTTGTTTTTTAATGTGTAACATCTTTCGTATCTTTGCTTATAATTGCATAATAGTGTTCGTCAGAGAAGGAAGTTTCTTTCTTATACATGTATATTAAATTCAGCGAAAATACTGAATGCACTTTTTTCTTTCATTTAAGGCAATAGAATATTAAAAATGACATAGACATTAACATGGAAATAACATGTTATTTGCAAAGGAAATATTTTCTGCACTGTGAATGCAACAAAATTGCAATAATAATAATGTATTTACTAGCACACAATGCCTTACAGTTGGATCGAGACTGTCGTGTTTTGGTTTTTGCACTAATTTCATGAATTTAGCTATTTATATAATCTAAACGCTTAAGAATGCTTATGACATTAGCATCATCTTTGCAATATTTCATAATTTACTAATTTCATGAAACAGGATACCATTTGCAGAACGCTGCAGCTAAAATTTTTTCCTTTCGAAGAAAACAAACCGTAATTTTCACGCTTCCGTGTCACTCATACACGTCATTCGTCGAAAACAAAACCGTACGAATCCAATCTAAACGTTATTACGCCAAAAGAAAATTATGTCATCGGAAAGTATGTCCAACGCAAGTACGGATTACGTTGCGCGGTACAGAATGCTTACATGTGGGCTGGCGCCAGAGCATGTGCAACAGGTTCAGCCACACCGGGCGGCAGAATTTAGGGGCGGCAAAATTTGTAAAATTTAGGGTTCGGGGTTACTGGGCGGCAGATTCTAGGAATCGAAGTATAAGCACTGGGCGGCGAAAAGCCTAGGGGCAACACTGGCCGTATGCGCTATGCGTTAATGCGTTCGACAAGAGTTTATTAAATTTCAATATGCAGCGTAAGGCAAAGAAAATAAAACCAAAGTTCTAAAGGTAGGTGTAATGTTAATATTCATGTAAAATCTGATTTTGAAAACTTTGATAGATACTTCACGCACAGATAAAGACAAAATATAAGTAAATATTTAATGTAATACTCTACGTTATTTCCCCATCTTAGATACCTTGGACATCTAAGACAAATACAAAATGAAAAACTATTGATCGTTAAAAATAAAATTATCATTTGTTCCTCTGATACAGACTGACTGAAAACAACTGAAATCTCTTACATTTTCTTAACAGTAATTAAGTTACCTTCATTAATGTAATTCCAAAACATAATTGTGATAGCTTAAATTTGAAATCAAATTACGCAATAAATTATGCATAGAATAAAAAATATTTTGTTACATATTATTTAATAAGGAATTTTTTTACTGTCTTAGCATAACACCCCAACACTTTATTATTTAATTAAATCAACGCAGGAATATGGAACAGAAGTTATGTTTAGTGAATTCACTGCAAAGGAAATCTAAAGATTATTTGCAACCAGAATCTGAAAAAACAGTCAAATGTACAATAGCCAACGGAAAGACTAATTATCCCTAAATTTTATAAATATCAATGGTTGTCGGCAAACGAGTCTGCTGTTTTAGAATTGGTTAGCTACTCTTCTACAATTTCCTTTATCAGTAAGAAAAATTGGTTCTTCTGGTATGGAGCATGGATTAACTGCGTATCAAAAGGACAAAGTGAAGTACATTTTTGATGTTTCGAAAAATTGTGCAAACTATCATATCAGTTTATATGATGTAATAAAAACTCCAGCGTAAAAATTATGTCAGATTTTGGATTATCTTTCTCTTAGTGCTAACAGAAGGAGGAGGGATGTTGACCTACTTTTAAGTGATAACAATTTTTCTTCGAATATTTGTTCGAAGTTATGAAGCTTCTGCACAATGCA
This sequence comes from Stegodyphus mimosarum, assembly GCA_000611955.2. Classification (NCBI taxonomy): domain Eukaryota; kingdom Metazoa; phylum Arthropoda; class Arachnida; order Araneae; family Eresidae; genus Stegodyphus; species Stegodyphus mimosarum. The sequence goes on from KK114575.1 coordinate 176,725, forward strand.
ATAGTATATTAGCTTTTTCGTTTCTGCCAGGAAGTAACTACGCGCGTAATGGTAGTAAATACGTATTATACCCATTGCTGCGAAAATAAAATACTGAACTTTAGGAAGTTAGATATTATATAAAGTGAATCAGAAGCTAATGATTACTTATTTTTCTTTTATCCATTTAAAGCTAATGTATTTCTCAGAAAGCTGTTTTAATTAGTGTTTGATATCTTACATCTACAAATTCTGTCAAACGTCTTTAACTTAATTTTCTCTCGACAGATGGCAGCAGGTAGGTATGTTTTCTTCTCCATGCACGAGTAACGGTACGTTCTACGTGTAGAGGTATCGAAGTAGGAAGGTTGTTATCAACCAATGAAAACGCCAGACCTTGGCTGGCAGCACTGACAACGAAACGTATGATGTCGGTTTTCGAAATGAGCCGAAAAAAAAGAAGCCTTCGTTTACTCTGTGAAAGTAAAACGCTATTCTCATGAGACTTGCTCTGTGATGAAGTACTTGTTTAATTAACTATACGTGTATATTTTGGCGATAGACAAGCTCCAAATTATTAATGTAATCCAATAATCATTTGGTAAAAATAGAATTTCGTTAAAAAGAAATTTATAGCTTCGCTATCAAAATAGTGTAATTGTCATGTTCATTTCATTAAAAACAATACCTCGTTAAAACTTTTTCTCATTGACTTGCTATCATTTTCTTAGAGGAGAAAAGGGATTAAACTGAAACTGTAACCATCTACAATGGAACAACTGTTGATCAACTTTTAAACGCTCTGACGATATTTCACCAAAAACTAGATTTTATTTTCGAGACATCCTCTTTTTTTTTTTTTTTTTTTACTCAAACTTGCGGATAAAAATTTTAGTATGAAAAATTTGCCTTTGCATTTTTCAGATAAGTCAAATACTGACTACAGTGGTGTAGCTAGGGTTTCCAGCGCCTGGGGACAATTGAAGAATTTGCGCCCCTTTCTGTGTCCAAGAATGGAAAAAATTTCATTAAAAAATTTTGTAGCATCAGTTTGGGGACCCCTTGATGGTACGCCCGGGGACAGATGTCCCTCCTTACCCCACCCTAGCTACGCCACTGACTGACTACAACGCGAAATTTTGTTATTCCGTGTAATTAGGTACATAGAATTTTGAACATTTTAAATGTTTATAGGAAGACAAAGATTACCAGTGGATTTTTTACAAAATGAGCCACTCTCCGTTGCCTTTTTTAAGATGCGCTTGCATTGTATTACTAAGTGGTTATTTGTTTAACTGAATAACAACATTAAAATGATAATAAATGAACTAATTATTTCTTTTAATTGAGTTGTTGAAAATCTGTAGGCAAATATCTAGCCAAATATAATTTTTCTCCTCCCTCCTGCGGAAATAATCGTTGTTTAAAGGATTTTTTATGCACTGCAAATTATACTTTGACATTATAAGCATCTTTATCGAAATCTTTCCTAAACTCTTGGACCGTTACATTACGCTCCATGCGATTTCCCAAGTATTGCCATTGCGTGAAACATTTTTTTTTTTTTTTTTTAATTTACCTCACAAATAGCCAGTTATCAGAGTGTAAGATATTCGGAAAAGCATAGGATCATTAGTAAGTTTGTGAGTTTCTCAGTAATATAATTATGACTTACAGAGGTAACAAATTATCTTCTAAGTAAATAGTGCTAGTGTTAGGAGAAATCAAAACACAATCATGCGAATAACAGAATTGATGGAATAACAGGAGAATAACAGGAGCGACGGAACTGCCGACAGGAACGATTGCACCAGTCTCGTCGTGGCAATGAACGAAATGACAAGCATATTATGCGAACGGCGGTGACGGACCGTGCAGCCGAATCAAGAACTTGAGTGCAAGAGTTAGGGATTGTTGCACAGCAAGATGTGTTAGCACGTATCATTCGACTTGTCTGCAGAGAAAAGGAACATTTGCAGGATAACCATTTCTGATATTACCACTACCTTTACACACGGGTGGATACAGCTGAAATCATGCCGGGAATGAACAGGAGAGAAGGGACTGTGTGGAGCACCAGAACTTCGTCAGTGGTTTTACAAGAATAATCCCCACTGCACTAATAACGTAGCTTCGTATAATTTCGATAGAGAACAATCCAGAGGAACCGATCCAAGGATCTCACACTCCTTTTTTTCCTACTGCCAAACCTCTCAAAAGAACTTTCGGCTAGCCAGTATTTAAAGTGCCCCGTGCCGCACAGACACTATATGCTTACAAATATCCAAGCCTACTCCGGGATTCGAAACCAGGCCCAATAATATGCAGCCAGCGTCGCTAACGACTACAGTAGTATACACATATTCAATTTATTCAAGTAAGCAGTCAAATCCACAAGAACTCATTCAAGAAATTTCCATTTTCAAATTCAGTGTCGTATATGTTTGCTTTTTGATTCATTTTTATGATTGTAATAAAAATGTCGTGAAAATGAGTAGCTGCGTATGGATTACAGCTCTCAAGACAGGAGAACGTTGCAGTCGGAGTTTTCTCGAAATTTTTTTCCTTCTATGCACCGGTTGGAAAGTATGGCACTGTCTTTGACAGTCAAGTGGAGGCGATCCACATCGCATTTAAACAACTAACTTGCCATCTGAGCAGATTTAAAAATGTAGTATTACTGTCAGCTCCACAGGTTGCCGTTCAGTCCATTAGTTCTATTCACACTCTACTAGCATATGAGATTTCCCAATGTCAAGAGCTGCTGAATTCCTTGAGGTCTCGACATAAACGTGTCGTTTCAGTGTGGATCCCTGGCCATTGTAATTTGCATGGCAAAAATCAAGCAGATTTCCTTGCCAAAAAGGGTGTCATGCTGTTACACTGTATAAAACGAAAAACTTCTTTTCTCACCTCTAAATTATTTATCATTCCTGACTGCTCATCTCTGTCATATTAGGGTTCTCACTGATGCTGCCTGTCCCTTGTGTGACAAAAACATCTATGAACAACATCATCTGCGCATCTGAGGAGTTCTCCATGGAAATACTGAAGCTTCTAGACATTGGGAGACTAAAAGACTCTTGCGGCGATAACCTCCGGTTACCTCTTAAACTTTTTGATGTTGTTTCTACTACTTGTATTTATTCTCCCCCCTTCCCACACGCACACATCTTGTTTTTATTCTTTAAAAAATGATTATAAGATGCAAATTGCATCAGAGAGTCTGCATGTTGGACATTTTTGGTTTAAATTGATAAAATGATGTAAACCACAGTTTCACACCTTACAAGTAAGCAAACTAAATTCATCTAAAATTTACAATTGATTAACAACAGAATGATTTATTTTATATAACATGAGAAATTTGCAGAACTATATACTTGTAGTTCGAAGTTATGTAATGTTTGGAAGATTAAATAGAACTTCCTCAGCTGTGGGGGTGCAAATAACGAAAAAGAAACATGTGCCTATGTGACAACAAAAAGAAAAGTTCCCGAATATTCCGGCTAAATTCTAGAAATGAAGCCGCTTAAAGCCCTCTTTTGATCGAAACGAAACTAAGAAACCAATTCTTGAAAAGATGACAGGTTAAAACTGGGATCGTTATCCAGAAACGGAAGACTTTTATGGATGTGAAACATCTCTAAAGAATCTTATTCACCACACGAAGGCGCTTTCTGAATAATTTTAACTGTAGAAAAGGAAACTGGGATTTTTTTGACAAGTAGTAATGGACAAATTTTATCTCATAAATAAAAAAAATATTATTTGTATTAGCTATTTGGGAACTTGAGTATGTTTTTTAATGATGAATAAAAGATTTTACTCGACAAAAATGAATGCAATGAATTGAATATCTGCTATCCTATAAGAATATAAATTCTGAAAAATACCTCTCGAAAATAAAACCTTTTAATCAAATAATGTTTCAGAAACTGGAGCGTTGAGGAATAGAACTCATAAAAGAATATTTGATATTCAAAGCTGCTTTCTCAAACAGTGCTACACGGCTAGGGGAATGTAAGATACCTGCAGTTTGGAAACTATCACTAAATTCATGAACAATATTTCTTCTCAGTACCTCTTCAAACATTCGAACATGAAGGACAAAAAGTCCAGGATTGCATCCAGAGATAGGGCTGTGCTTCTAATGAGAAATAAGAGAGTTGTGGTCTGGAAAAATTGTCATAAAAACTGTGAAGTGGACATTTCTTCTTAATTTAAACTTCAAACATTCGAATATGAAGAAAAAAAAGCTAGTACATAAACATTGAATTACTTGTCTATTATGTCTGAATGTGTACTGAATGTGGAAGGAATATTTTTGGATATTTAAAATTTACCTAGTTGATCTGAATTAGCTGAGTTAAATAAACTGATTAAATTGTGTTTTATTAATAGCTTTCGAAATGATACGTAGAATTAAAAAAAATTTTTTTAAGCAGAAAAAGGAAAATTAAAAAATAATCTCTTATTTTAATCTAATAATTTATTGTTTTATGTGTAAAACCATATATTATCAATAAATGTAAGGAACGGGTTTAAATTCATCAAAACGATTTTAAAATTATTAATGTAATCGTTGGTTGACCATCGTCTTAAAAACGAAGTGTTCGATGAAATTTCCGTGAATGGGTTTTTTATGTGTATTGTGCAGAAGTGAGAAAATAAAGCTAAGGTTGTAGTACCTTATGTGTTCATTTTCAAAAGTCACGCCATGGTTAATTCCTTCGGAAACCATGGGTTCGTTGAATACGAACCTGGAAATATATTAGACTATTAATAGACAAATGTGATGTCTATAAACTTATTAAGTTTTGCTTTTATTGATACTCAAAGGATTAAATTAAACTGAACAGTTGATCTCGAACTCGAATTCGGTTTTAGAGAGCTTGTGATTGATTTATTACGTATTAATAATTCATCTCCGGTGTCCTGATATTATGGAATTCTGTGAATACGATTTAATCGTCAGTTTGGGAGTTCAGGTACTTCTGGCATTGGAAAATGTTATCTATTGATATTTTATGTGATTTTTGGATTTGTGGGTAATTAAGCAGCGGAGACTTTCATAAGGTAAAGAGATAGCACTTTAGACTTAAAGTGAAAATTTTGATTTACTATCAAGACATCAGAGAGGGATCAAGCATCCCTAACTTTTCTTTAAAAACGCTAAATTTAAGGATGTTTAATATCTTTTTTTTATTTATTTATTATGTACTCCATCATTAGGCACTAGTTAAAAAGAGAAGGATTCTCTGGGGGGACGTTCCAGCGTCCAGCGGCTTTTACCGATCTGCCGCTGCTGGAGTTTTAATGCCAGTCATTACTCATAAAGATTAGGCACTTTAAAATAGTTCAGGACAAGAAAAATTAGGATTAGGGACATTAAAATTGTTCAGCACTGGTAAATTTAGGTTTTCAGAAAGTTTAATCATATATTAAAATTCTCTAAGTAACAACTGCATGATAAATTATGCATAATATCATAACGAAACAGATAACACTTATATTTTTATTTGAGGACAGAATTATCTTCCAGTACGGGATATAGTACCACAAATGCTTTATTCACAGATTAAGAAATATGATTATCGTGTTCACAATTTAAGAAATATGAAAGTTTAGAATTTTATCTAAAGTCGTTCAAGCAGGTATTTAAATTTCAAACACAACTTTAGAGCACATTTCTTTGATGGTTACACCCACACAGGGAACCAAAGCCTGTATAACCGATACTGTTACATCGAGCGGCCGAATTTAGGGGCGTCGAAAGCTTTTTAATTTAGTGTGATACTGAGCGGCAGAATTTTAGAGTGTCAGGGGCGAATGGACGTGGTATGACTGGCACGACCAACTTACACGAAGGTGCCGGTACCTTTATGCGAGTGGACCATTGTTCGCCAAGGTGCTAGGGAGACGTTTTGGTCACTGCTGTGGGAGTGACAGGCAGGTTACCCCGAAATGAGTGGCTGCAGGTAGCATATCTGACTCCTTATAATGATTAGGTAATGTTGAGAGGTTACGTAATTCTTACTGCATTTGAAACTCAAAACACGTTTAATACACTTATAAGAAGCTCTTTACATATATATATAACTCATAGATAGCATAGATAGGTATGTAAATGAATTATAGTCATCGTAGTGCGAGAAGTCTGCTAACGAAGGTCTCTCTAGTCGAGAGAGGAAGAGCATTGCAGGTCTCTCTAGTCCAGAGTTCTGGAGCGTTCTTCTGTTGTTACTCCGATGGTGAAAATCTTCAGGCTGAATTAGCCACGCCTCCTTAATTTTACAGTAGCATTTTACACCCTCTGATTCGTTATATCTGGTACGATATGAGAGGAAAAATCAGACCATTGGTTCGTCACCTCTCCTGAAATCGAGAGGCCTTTGACGACAGACACGGTACAGAAGGTTGAAATCTTCTGACACTAGTCGTGAAAATATGTCTCTGCGATGTCAAAAACATGTCGTGTGACACGTCGCAAAGGCTGGGAGCAATGAATTGCAGGGACCGCACACCAAATTTACTTATCTCTGTGTGGACCGCCGCATATTCCCCCTCCAGTATCATCGTGATAATACGTAAAAATCAGGGAAATGCACATGTTTACCGGAACGAGCTTGACGAACATTAGGTTTCAAAGTATCAGGAGAGCGAGTATCCATGTCGGTATTTAACAGAATTGCTGGTTTCACCCGGTCAATTGAGACCGAAACAAGTTTTCCATGAATGGATAATTTAAACACTTTTTCACCACGTTTGAGAACTTTAGTACGGTGGTTGTAGTGGACGTCGTACTGCATCACGTCGCGCAAACACATGTGAATACGTTTTTAAATCTTTGTGAATAAACGCTGCTTTTGCTGTATGTGAACCAGCTGGTTTTGGTTTAAGTTGCTGCATGCAACTTCGAAGTTATTTGAAGTATTCCACAGGATCAGTTGCCACATTCGATGTGTCGAAAAAATTGCCCGGGAGTTGAATGGTAGTTCCTTACACAAGTTCAGAGGGCGTGCAACCGATGGTTTCTTTGAGAGCTGTTCTCAAACCAAGTAGCAGAGTAGGTAGCACTTCTGTCCATTTTAGCATGTCGTGACACATTAATGCGGCTTTTAGTGGACAATGAAATTCCTCAATTAAGCCATTGCTTTGAGGATGATAAGCAGTTGTGCGTATTCGTTGTACGCCTAGGAGTTTAGTTAGAGCCTTATATAAGGAAGACTCGAATTGACGTCCTTGATCGGTTGTAATAGTAGCTGGCATACCAAAGCGGGCGATCCAGTTGGCATGGAAGGCCTCCGCTACCGTTATAGCTTGAATATCAATGATGGGAATAGCTTCTGTCCATCTACTAAACCGATCGATAGCTGTTAGGTAATATGTGAATCCACTGGAAGGTGGGAGTGTGCCGATGAGATCTAAATGAATATGATGAAATCGCGTAGAAGTTTCACAAAATGATTGTGAAGGGGCTGAAGTATGTTTGTTTATTTTAGATTTTTGGCACGAAATACAGTGTCTTGCCCAGTTCGTGACATCTTTGTTGATATTTGGTCACACATACTGACTACGAACTATTTTTGGCGTCGTTCGAATGCCCGGAAGAGCTAAATTATGTACGCAATTAAAACACAATTTTCGAAATGCCTTGGGAATGTAAGGTCTTGCTATACCTGTTGATATATCACAATACATTTCTGTTTCTGAATTTGGGAGCTTAACCTTTTTCATTTGTAAAGAATGATAAGTGTTAAGTATTTCTTTTAACTCATGATCTCATGATTGTGCTTGAGCAATTTCTTCATAATCAATGGGACCATTGATTTTAATTTCAGAAATGCGAGATAATGTGTTGGCCTCAATATTATCAGCTCCTTTAATGTACCGAATATCAGTTGTGAATTGAGAAACAAAATCTAGTTGATGAGTTTGACGTGGGGAGCATTTTTCAAGTTTTTGTTTGAAAGCAAATATTAATGGTGTGGTCAGTAAATAGTGTAAATGTCCTTCTAGCATGCATCTAAATTTGCAAATCTGATGAGTATATTGCTAATAACTCTCTATCATATGCACTGTATTTTGCATCAGTGGTTGTGAACTTTCTAGACAAAATTGCTAGAGGTTCGAGTCCTTGTTTAGTAACTTGATTTAGAGGTTCGGCAATAGCGTAGTCAGATGCATCGACTTGTAGAATGAAAGATGCATTTGGTGAGGGATGTGCTAATAATGTAGCATTTGCTAACTGTTGTTTAGCATTTCCAAAAGCTAAACAACAGTTAGCAAATGCAGCTTGTTTGCACAGACCAAGGAATTTTTCGCTTGTCATTCTTTTTTGAACCTTTTAAATATTCTCTGAGTAGTGCTTTAATATGTGCTGCACGTGACAGATACCAACGGTAAAAATTTAGCAAGCCTAAGAATTTCCTTAAGTCTTTAACAGTTTCTGGTTTTTTAAAGTTCAGGATTGCGTTTACCCGTTTAGGTAAAGGTTTAATGTCATTCTTGGTTATCAAATGGCCTAAGAATTCTTTTTGAGGAACTCTGAAAGCACATTTTGGAGTATTTAACTTAAGTCCAGTTTGTGTAAAACTTTGGAAATGTGTTGTTTATGAAATGTTTCGTTTGCTGAGAATACTAGAATGTCATCTAGATACGTGTAACAAAAATCTAGTCCTCCTAACCCTTCGTGCATGAAACGCTAGAACGTTTGAGCAGCATTTATGAGTCCAAAATTTAAATAAGAAATCTCAAAAAGACCAAAAGAGGTAATTACCGCTGTTTTAGGTACGTGTTTTTCATAGACGGGTATATGATGATAAGCCCTTGCAATGTCTAATTTAGAAAACACTGTTTTGCCATAAAGAGACTGAGCGAAATCTTGTATATGTGGAATAGGATATGAATCGAAAACTGTAACTGAATTAGGTGCTCTGTAATCTCCAACTGGTCTAATGCCAGTAGATCTTTTATGTACTACGTGCAGGGGAGATGGCCAGTTAGGGTCAACAAATTCCTTGTTCCATCATAAATTCAAACTCGTTTTTTGTTTCCTGATAAACTTCAGGTCGAAGCCGTTTTGCTTTGAAATGGACTGGTTGTCCTTTAGTTTAAATATAATGAACTGTGTCATATTTGATTGCTTTGCTGTGAATAGAAGAATTAGCTAGTTCGGGAAATTGTCTAAGAATTTGGAGATATTGTGAGCATTTTGAAACAGTTTTAACATCTAGTTGGCTGTTGTGCTCTAATTTGCCGTAACTAGCGAGAGTTGTTAACTTATCGACGATTCTTTTTCTTTCTTTTTTTCTTTTTTTTTTTCTTTTTTTTTTTTTTTTTTTTTTTGCAAATCGACTAGTAATCGAAAATAAGTGAGAAAATCGGTACCTATAATGGGGACTGAAACATCAGCTGTTATGAAATCCCATTTAGAATTTCGCTTGAGATCAAAAGTTAAATTTAGTTGCTTAATGTCGTACGTTTTAATTTTAGTATTACAGGCAGCAAATAGCTGTAGAATAGTAGCAGTGAAGTGCTTTCCTTTTGGCACCGAAGGCAAGAAATGTCGCTACCTGTATGAACAAGAAATTTCATGTTTGTATGTTTGTCATATGTATGTAATCTGTTGGATGTGTTCGCTGCTATTCCAGTATTCATGACTTGTTTCGTAATAGCAGCAGAATTTAGTTTTCCGAGTGAAACGAGCATGGAGAAGAACATTTAAGAGTATCAGCTTTAAACTTCTAATGATAGCAACAATAACCAGTGTTGGCAGGATTTGCGTGCAAATTAACGTTGCCTACTTTTTGAGCGATTGCGGTTATCGAGGTATCTTGGATTTTTATTGTGCTGTTTCCGAGACAGTTGTTTAACTTGCTTAGTGAGAGTCTTTATTTGTTTGGACATTAAGCTTAGCGCTGAGGATTTTTGTTCAATATTTGATGCTGCGACAACAGTGAGCTGTGCGTCATTTGTGATTTCTGACACCTTATCTGCTATCTGGGATAGACGGTTTAAATCTGCATACGAAGAGGATAAAATTGCATGCATATTAGAAGGAAGTATTTGTATCCACATATTTTTTAGGAAATCATCACGTATTTTGTTTGACGCTATCTCTTTCATTTGTTTCAAAAGGAAACTAGGTTTTTTGTCACCTAATTGTAATTCAGGTAAAAGTTTACGAATCTGCTGTACTTCAGAATCTTGGAACTCCGCGATTACTCTGCTTTTTAAAGGTATTTGTCAGTTTCAGGAGGTGTTAAGATTAAATCTGAGACATGTGGTACAGTTGATGTGTCTAAATTTGCTACAATATGCAAAATTTTGTGTTCTCGTTGGTAATTACAGCCAGATCAAATTGGATCTCACATTGACTTGGCCATAAGGCGATATTTGCTTTTCAAATGGGAGGTATTTTCACCGCTACAGTTCCTTGCGGTTCCGTCATTTTCCTTGACGAAAGAAAAGGGGAGAATTTGGTCTCAGCCTCTGAGGGGAGAAAAAGGTCAATAGCCTTCACCCGATCAGCTGTGTTTGACCGCGTTATTTATGGGCATGTCAAAATAAGGGAAGAAAGGAAATAGACATACCTCGAGTTCTTGCTTTTATCCGTTCGGTTCAATGAAACAGAGGGCAATATTTTTTTGCAGAAACACGGTTGAATATAAAGCACACAGTAAGCGCGCACAAATCGCTGAAAATACGGTGATGTACACAAAATCACTACACAGTTGTCACATAACACCAGCACTGTTGAAAGCGAGAATTAGATGCTTCTGTACGGGAAAAAACCTTCAGTCGGATGCCTTTTTTTTTTTAAATTTTCCGGAAAAAACGGAAGCGGCGTGAAGAATCTCGGCGTTAGGATCCGCGCGAGAACTGTTTTCGGAGAGATGCTGGATTTAATTTTCGCTTTGCGACGATAGTAGCTTGATATTAATTTATAATCCGCTCGTTCCATCAGGCTGTATAAGAGGTGCTTCTTAGTATTAAAAGTTTTTATCGTAATAATCCGTATGGAAAGCTTAACTGTGCAGTTGAAATTTCAGATGGCTGAGCAATTATGTGAAGATGCAGGTGGGTTGCAGTTAATGAAGCTTTGGAGGACGAACTAGGTGAAGCATTTACGTGAGCAATTACGTGAAAATGCAGTTAATGAAGCTTTTCCGGACGAATAGCCGTGTAGCTGTCGGAAGAGTTCATGATTGTTTAATTAATTAATGCAGTTGCCAGTCCTTGGTCAACACTGGGGGGATGTTTTGGTCACTGCTGTGGGAGTGACAGGCAGGTTACCCCGAAATGAGTGGCTGCAGGTAGCGTATCTGACTCCTTATAATGATTAGGTAATGTTGAGAGGTTACGTAATTCTTACTGCATTTGAAACTCAAAAAAATTTAATACAGTTATGAGAAGTTCTTTATATATGTGTATAATTCATAGATAGCATAGATAGGTATGTAAATGAATTATAGTCCTCATAGTGCGAGAAGTCTGCTAACGAAGGTCTCTTTAGTCGAGAGAGGAAGAGCATTGCAGGTCTTTCTAGTCCAGAGTTCTGGAGCGTTCTTCTGTTGTTACTCCGATGGTGAAAATCTTCAAGCTGAATTAGCCACGCCTCCTTAATTTTACAGTAGCATTTTACACCCTCTGATTCGTTATATCTGGAACGATATGAGAGGAAAAATCAGACCATTGGTTCGTCACCTTTCCTGAAATCGAGAGGCTTTGACGACAGACACGGTACAGAAGGTTGAAATTTCCTGACACTAGTCGTGAAAATATGTCTCTGCGATGTCAAAAACATGTCGTGTGGCAAGTCGTAAGGCTGGAAGCAGTGAATTGCAGGGACCGCACACACAATTTACTTATCTCTGTGTGGTCCGCCGCAGTGCAAAGGTGCTAAGGAATGAAGACACAAAAGTGCTCGACACCTTTATGAAGTTCAGTACCTACTATGAAGAATGTATCCTTTGTCAAACCTCCAAGACGATTCTGCTGAAATCTTTGTATTTCGCGTACTAGCGTATGTGGTGTAGTCTTTGACTTGAATGAAGATGCTGGCATCTTTGCGAATTCTTCAAGACAAGTAGTGCCTGATAACAATATGAAGTTCAATTTATGCTACAAAGAATGGAAATTTTATCAAGATGCCGGGATACCTATGTGAAGATCTAAATGAATAGTCGTCGACTTTAATAAAGGTTATAAATTAAATTTTTCATTTATTCCATAAAAAATCTAGTCTTCCTCAAGATTCCTCAAGATCGTTTCTCTGAAGATTTAGTGAACTGTGGATAAATAAACGTGGCAGCACCAAGTTAGCTAACGTTCATGAACTCATAAGTGTACCTAGCACACTTATAGAGTTTTCACCATGAAGAATGTAACCTTTATCTAGGTGCTGGGGCGTCCATGAAAAGGTCTTTATTTTAGTGAACATTCACCAACGCACACAAAGGTGCACGTACCCTAATAAAGTCCAGTTTAAGCAAATTGCATCAAAATGGCGTACTTTATTTGGCAAAAGCAAAAGCTTCGTAAAGGCGCCTGCACCTTCATACAAATGGGCCACTGTTTACCAACGTTGACGTCGCATAAAGGTACCAGTACCCTTATAATGCCACCAGTTCAATTCAGTTTAGTATTTGAAGAAGGCATCTTTTGTCGAGGCGTTGGTACTTTTATATCAGAGCATCTTTGTTAGGAGTGTTGATGAAATCTACTCATAAAAATACCAGCAAGTTAATTTATATAACTTGCGAAAGCATTTTTCGTTAAGGTTGTGGAACTTTTAGATTAAAACAGCGTTGTGAAGACTTTTCTTTTGGCAAAGAATCGTCAACTTGCATGAAGGTGCTGGCATCTTTAGTGATAAGGCGGACCTATAGCTACAGACGCCTCAAGAAGTTTCCCAAATTCCTGATAGCCCATCCGTCCTTAATGTCGGCCCTGGATCCACACTATGACCTGCTCTAGGACCACCTTCGAATGATGTTCTCTCCTGTTTAAATATGGAGCCCATGTTTTGATGATGGAATAAGGAGGTATTGCCTCGCTACAAACTGCAATCATGAATTCTTGAATATATTTCACTTTTATACCATCTTTAGTCAACAACTCAGTTATCGAACAATGCTGGATACTTTCAGAACTGACAAATACCATTAAATGACTGCATTTAATAGCCAGCCTCTAAAATTCAAATAATGGCTTCTTTTTTATACGGCCAATTGATGACGCAATAATTTCACGACATTTCATTATCCCACAAACATTACATCATTTTTAAACTTATTGAAAAGATATAATAAAAGGGCTTTAAGATATAGCCATGATTTAAAATTTTGTCGAATAGCGACTTTCTAAAGCCTGACGCCTACCAGCGACCGATTGGTAAAACTTCTGAACATTAATGGTTCGACTAGCGTTAAATCTCGGCGAAACGGCTGGTTCCATGGGAGTTGTCATCGTTTCCCATACAGGTAACATGAACGCAATCTATTTTTTCTTAAAACATCCTTCATCAAAGGTATCCCTTCCTTTAAGCGGATAGCTCTTGAGTGCTTTGCCGTATTCTGAATTAAGGGTATTAAATCTATGAGGCTCGATTCCATTTGAGATCGCGAGCATTTATGGTGTGGTCTCAAGGCGGATTAAAATCCTAAAATAAATCTAAATTGAAGATATATAACTAAGGTTTGAAGATCTGATAGAAGTCAAAAAATATTTTCGCTTGTCGTTTGCATTTTTATCAGGTCTCACTACCAATACCGATTCAAACGATCCAACTTTTCAAGATCTTGCACGCGGGTGCCCCACTCAAGGTAAATTTAAACACGATATTCTGCGCTGTTGCGTCAAATGAATTTGCTCAGTTGCATCAATGAATGATATGTGTATCGTAGCGTAAAATGTTACGTGACGAATTAATGGTAAAAAAATTTAGAAAGATCCTTTTAAAGATGTTTCTAATATCAAAACATATATTCAGAAATTAAAAATTAGTGCAAACTTCCTACACACCAATCCTTATCATCAAAACACCAGACTGAGTCGACAAACAGCCATCGCCAAACGTGCGCTTACGAATTGGAAATGATATCAGATGGCACAGGTTGCTACCATGAGTTGTGAATAATCGACAGTTTTGCGGAATCCCAGAAATAAGTTTTTGGAGCTTGGATATTATCTTGAATTTTATGCGGTTTTGGTAGGCTATGAAGTTTTAAAGAAGACGAGGAAGTAATAAACTTCTCTTTCTTCTAGAGGCTATAAAAATGAAAAACTGCTCTAATTCTGGGAACTATCAAAATGAATTTTACTGTCGTGAAAAGAAGAAAGGTTGTTGAAGATTCCAAAGTGCAGTGTTTTCACTATTAAATCAAAAAAACGTAGAAAAGTATGCCGTTGTCTTTGTTTTTGAATTACTTGATTCCTCTGTCTATCAAAAACTTATGAATTTTAAATTATACTCGTACTCATACACTTTATATTAAATGCATAGGAATTTATAAAGAAAATGCTTATAAAATAAAAATGGAGCTTTTCCTTGAACAGATTTTAAATTTTGCCTCCTTATGGGCCAAGATTGGTGAAATTAGCAATGTTAGTATTTTCTGTTGCATCTGTTTTTTTTTAATTCATCTTACAAATTTAAAATAGGTAAAATATTTTTCATTGCAAGAAGAGTCAGACACGCAAGAAGTTTCTTACCTAATTACATTGATTTGTCAGTTTATTTTCCAACAGCTGAGCTGTTAAAAAAATCAGATGTGTACACCACATGACTTCCTTGTACGGAATTTTAAATTATACGCATTTTTTTCTTGCATTTCATATAAACTTATTGGATTGAATTAAATCTATTTTGTGGATAGCGCACAAACCACAATAGAATAAATGCACTCATTAAAATTCACTATATTTGTTTACCATAGTGACATTTTGGTGCTAGGTTCACTTAAAAGCTTTGCATCTCATTCATTTTATAACTTAGAATGCACAAAAAGTTATATCATCTGAAGAATTATGTAATCGTTGCCACGTGCTCTATTCAAATACTATAACAAATCTAAAACGATATATAAAAGAAGTTCTTTAAAAAAGAAAGAAACAGTTTTCACAGACGATTCAGTATTTCTCATTTAATTAATTCACTTCTCACTTCACGACAACGCAAAAATACACAAAAACTCAAAATATCTATATTAAAAATTACGAAGTAAATCTTAAATACTTACTTCTTCAAATAAATTCCAGAATGAATTAAGCATGATTTAATTCTCAATAATAAAAGAAGGCGTATCTTTGTTGTTGCGAAACGTAATTTCTATAGATTGGCAACAGATCCTTTATTCTGCTAAAGCTTCAAATATAAACAAAAATGGCTGCTACGGTAGTAATAATTAGGCTTAGCCGCACATAAACAACTTTTAAATTGTTGATAATTCCACAAATCTTGCATGCAGATTTATTAAAAGCATAAAAACCTTAACCGGAAGATAAGAACAACATAATTCAATCATTTTAAAACAGAAAAAATACAATTTACAAACATATAAGAATAAAGAAAGTGAGATCACTGAGCCGAGTAACAGAGTGGATATATATATATATATAGTTATATGCTTTTGGTGCGTTCGATTGCAACCAAAATAAGAGGTGCACATCTACATGTTATAGCAGTCTTATATACAAAATTTCAAATTTCTGAGGCTACTCCTATGTACGTACGTACGTACGCATAGACGCCACGAAAAATTCTCTTCAGAATCCATTTTAAATCAGTTTTATAATTTTTTGGAGAAAAAAGAGTCCTTTATTCTGTTCTTACGTACAGATGTCACGCAAAAACATCGTTAAGTTGCATTCTATAGCAGTCAAAATGGATGTTTTCGTTGAAATATGATACGCGAAATTTTTCGCGGTTACAATACACCCTTTTTACTTCGTACAAGGAAATAAAAACCGGGCAAATCTGATGATTTAAATTTCCTTTCGACCAAATCGAGCAGAAATAAAATTTGTGAAGTTTCATTTTTGATTAACTAGCTTTGTATATGTTTTATTTCTTTTCTATTATTTCTCTTTACTTCATTTCATCACTTTTCAGACGATACAAATTATTAAACTTCAGTCAGAATTACGAAGTAGAATTTTGCGATATTTGCGATATTGGACTTTCAATACCAAAGTTAACTATATGTTTTACTAACTATCGTCTTTACAATAATCACCAAATAAATATACTTTTAGGACTCGCCAGTCTTGTTCTTCCGTATGAAGATTAGCCGACGCAAATTAGCTAAATATGTAAGTCGAAGAAAGTGTCACAGCTTGGTGAGTAATTTGAGTTTGTGCCTTTTTTATTTCTTTTTCTCAGAGAGCATTAAAATTCCAAATTGCGATTAGATGATTTACATTAGCTAGAGTCTTACACAGCGTTCCCATTATGGCATAACTAATACATTCTTTGCAATCAGTCACTCTCTTGTTTATGCCTAAAAGTGCTATAAGACATATGGCACTAGAGGTGAAAGTAATTCGTGCTGTAAAAGCGTGACGGAGAGAGAATCCACCCGATCGCAAAAGAACTTGTGTCATTATTTTCATCTTCAGCAAAGTATTTTTCACTTAGAAGATATGTTCAGCTTAAAAAAGAAAGAGAGAGAGAGAGAAATTAAAAATAACTTTATGATATATTATTTTATTTCCTCTTATTGAGTTAAAAAACTCAATCATTTAACGTTGTGGCGGACCACACAGAGATAAGTAAATCGTGTGTGTGGTTTTTACAAGACACTGCTCCCCAGCCTTTACAATGTGTCACACGACAGGGTTTTGACATCGCAGAGACATAACTTCGCGACTAATGTCAGGAGATTTTAACGTTTTGCACCGTGTCTGTCATCAAAGCCTCTCGATTTCAGGAGGGGTGACGAACCAATGATCTGATTTTTCCTCTGATATCGTTCAAGATATATCGAATCAAAGGATGTAAAATGCTACTAGGCGTGGCTAATTCAATCTGAAGATTTTCGCCATCGGATTAACATTAGAAGAAGGAACTCTCGACAAGAGAGACCTTCGTTAGCAGACTCCTCACACTACGTGGACATTCATTTAAATACCTATCTAGGCTATCAATGAATTATATATATATTTGTAAAGAACCTCTCGTAATTGTAATAAATATGTTTTGAGTTTAAAATGCAGTAAGAATTACGCAACCTCAGAAACTTACCTATCATTATCAGGAATCAGATACGCTACCTGCCGCACTCATCACAGAGTAACCTGACATTCACTCCCACAGTAGTGACTAACCCCTCCAACATGCTTCTGTGGCAAAATCGAGTTTCTTCATTTCAAATGGCTACTGAAGTTAAAAAATCAAAAAAAGAAATAATTTCAAGTAAAAAATTCGTTGGCAAAATAAGGTACGCTAAACTTAAATTAAGACTTGGCCAAAACTTCGCCAGGATTTGGGCTAGATATAATGTACGCAGATCAACTTTCCTTAATTGACTGCGTTTCAGGCCGCCCAACAGGGATAGGGGTAAGTGACACTGACTGCCATACCAAATGACGTGGGTTTGAAGATCGGAGAAGGCATCGATATTTGCAATTCTATACCGTCTGTGCGGTATGCGGGCACTCTAAGTATGCCACTAGCCGAAAGTCCTTTCGAGAGGTTGGTGCTAGGGGAAGAGGGGTGGAAGACTCTCGGAACCATCCTCCCGTCTCTCTAAAAACTAGGGTCGGAACTGAGCTAAAGTTGAGCTATAACCTGCACGGTGCTCAAGGCTTTTGCCAACGATGGACGTATTTGACTTCTGGACAGGATGAATGTCGTTGGCTTGTGCTAATCATTGTCAGAAAAGTGAAATTGTTAACAGTAACAACACCTCCTGCTCAGACCTCAAATCTCTTTAGACTTTGTTGGCTTTACCTCTTCCTACAGACGTTTGGAACTTAGGATTATGAGCTTACTTTCATGTAGGGTACAGTGATTTATTTGATTATGCATTTTACGCAAAGGTTACCTAAGATGCCTTCATAGAGGTTTTTTCTAAAAGAAATTGGTTCGTATTCACGTTATACATGAGGAAAACCGCGAATCAATGCAGCAAGCCAGTTCGCCATGATTTGAATCAGAGTCGAACTATTAATATTTAGAAATCTTATCCACTCAGCCAGTGGTGGGCCATGGAACATACAATTTTGAAAAAGTTTTATTAATCTAGTCAGGACAACAATCTTCAGTGACCGAATTCGCCAGTAACAGTTATAGTATTATAGGGAAGTTTAAAATTTAAATTTAAACTTGAAATTTGGTTTAATTCCTCAACCTTATTCAGCAGCGAAAAATGGCTCTGGAATTAAGGCGAAGAAGAGTTCAATTTAATTAGCCTTACAACTAGTTTTGTGTCTTGTTGGCACACAACGAATTCCCTCGAGATTACACTGCTGTTTATACTATTAAGAATATTATTCCTTTAGAATTATTCAAAAATATATTCTTCCTTTAGAATAAAGATCCTTTAGACCTATATCATAAAGAATCTTACAGACCTCGATTTCCTATTTACTATAAACTTCATATTAATGAAGAATTTGGTCCTTGTTATTTTAACGCGAAATTCACATTTTTACGAGATTCATATATTTTCTCATAAATGTATACTGGGTTTGAGAAAAGCGCCAGATTGCCTAGAAAATTTATGCGTTTGATTTTTTCTCTTATGCTATGCAACTGGCCAAAGAAACTCCTTTCCAATTAGCAAATGTGCTCATTCACCTACTAAAAACGAAAAACTTCCTGGAGATATCAAAATAGGAGATATGAAATCAATTCCAAAATCAAAAAGGCTCACGAAAAAAGCAATTAGATAATATGCCTACTTTTTTTACTCAGTAAATGGCAGATTCTGCTATCCTAAAGAAAATCAACATTGAAATTTAATATAATTATCATTCCAGTCTTCTCGATATTTCGAAATTGAATAAAACCTACATACTAACCATCATCAATACGAAACTGTATAACTTATTTCTGAGGAACTGCAGATGGGAAATGGGCAAGCTCTATTTCTTGACGCAGCAGAGACTTTTGGCCGCGTTTGGCTAAATGCACTCATCCACAAACTCTTAATTCTAGTGTTCAACATCATAAACATCATTAATTTCTATCTCACGAACACATATTTTGCTGTTCATGTTCACTCACTGGAATGAATGTAACTGGTTCCTGCAGTGGAAAATCACCATTAATGTGGAAAAGTCAGGTTCATTCTTTTGAGAAGGGAAAGAAGATACGAGTTTTCAAATCTCAACTTGAAAAAAAAAAAAAATCCTTGATCGCAGCTAAATCGCTGTATAGGTGTTCTGTCAGTTGTAGACCTATAGCCTCCTCTCTTACACAGTTAATGATTCGGAAATTTCGAGCTTATTCAAGAAGCTACTCTGAAAACAGGAATTTTCCCCTTATTCCTCGAAATGTTTAATCTTTTTGTTGACAGTGAATAGTATAAATCGTACTGTATCTTATGTTTTGTTCTGCTCGTGGAGAACTTAATAAGATAAACTGTTTTATATCCATGCTCCACATGGAGATACCCACTAAATCTCTTAACACCCAGCCCGTTCACTGGGACTCGAGCTCGAGTCGAACTACCAGCGACTTTACTGCTCGGCTGTTCATGGGCTGTGTGTTTTGCTGTGCGATTTTTTTTTTCATGTAAAACGTATGTTCTCACTTTAAAAAAGGGGAAGGAAAAACCATCTCCCAGAAAATTAAATTATTTTTATTTTTAATGATATGCATCGTTCACGCTTGCTATAAAAGTTGAAAAATTGGAAGTTTATTAAAAAAATAACACTAAAAAGTTGATAAGGGCATTCATATGCCATTACAGTGAAAAGCAATTCAAAGAAAGTCTAGCGCAATTTTGAGAAATATTGAAGAAACCTAACTATTCTGTAACTTTGAACAGTATTCAAGAACTTTCTTTAGCAGTTTATTCATTTATATAGTATACTTAATATAGATTTATCTTATGTGATTCACTAAATTAAAATTTCACTGAGTTCACTTCAGTCACAAAATTTCATTCACTTTGCATTTACGGTTCATTGGTCAAGTTCGTTTTGAAAGTTTTTACGATTTTAAAAAATAATACTCTGAGGTAGAACTGGGAGTCTAGAGCCTCATTATCCAAAAGTATACACTAATAAATATTTAGTAGCATGGCATAAATTATAAATAAATTTGTTATAATTATTGGATTTGACTGCATTTAATAAAAATTGGATTTGCATGTTATATGTCAGTAATCCTGAAACAGCGAATTTATAAAAACCTTCTGAATGATAACATTTGCCTTTCATAATCTGTGTATTGAAAATATGACACCACATACAATTCATGGATATCAAACATCTCAGTCAGAAATGTTCATATAAGCTACAATTACTCAGAAATATAAGCTAAAGTTTTGCTTAACCATAGCATCTGCTCAGACGTCTTAAAATCAAAATAAATTGCATAGTAGTCTGTTTTTCAATCAATCATTCCTGAGGATTTCAAAACTCTTCTACTGTTTTATTCTTCTTTATTAGATCGCGGAGGTTGCACTCATTCTCTAGAAAGGCAAAGACCTGCCTTAGCAGCCTATCGCCCAATCTTCCTACTGCAAGTAATTCGCAGACTGCTGGATAGAGAGGCAGCATCCATTTTCCCTTATCACTAAGGAAAGACATCACGATGCAACGGAACAGTTACGAACTCAAAGAGAACTTACTACATTGAACATGTGATCGAAAAACACACGGCAGTAGAAGACAATAAAATGCCAGTCACCTCAATGGTTACTTCGATGTGTTTCAAAAAGCCTTTGACTTACTGTGGTGGTTAGATGTTTTCAATATTCTTGCCTCAAAATACTGCACAAATATGAAGTTACGTAACAGAAAAAAACCACATGTGAAGCCAATGAAGAACAGAAATTTTCAAATGATATTAGCCGGCGCCACAATTAGAAAGGCATCACGAAAGTTGGTTCAGAAGGATCATGTCTGAGGCCAGTCTTGTAGAATTTTATAGTCACTACATCTTTCTAAAATTTTCAAAATTTGGAGTACATTCGTCTCATAGGATACAACAGTTATAAATTCCTAATAGTGAAGGACTCAATAATCTTCAGTAACGAGCACAGAAAAGTTTTTCCAAACTCATTGTGTGGGCAAATGACAATAAACGTATTTGCAGAGGTAACGCAAGTTTTAGAAGTCAGTAGAGAAAGAAAACAAGGCAAGAAACTTTGGCAAGAAACTTGGCAACCAGAAGTTTGTTAACTGATAGGAGTAGTTAAACTGATATTAAGGGTGGTTAAATACTGTCAGCAAATGGCATACTTAAAAAGAGTTGTAAGGTATTTTCTTCCTCCTTCCTGCATGCCTTCGTGGTGTAATGGTAGTACACTCGGCGCGCATTCGAGAGGTCCAGACTCGAGTCCCGGCTGAGGGCATTGCACATTTTTCGTCTTCTGCTTCAAAATAGCTTAATGACTCTACAGTGGCGTCCGAAACAAAAAGTGGTGGATGATGATTCTTCACCATTGTGATCTAGCGATTGGGTCCCCTAATCCCCAGTCGCCCTTTAAAAGGAGGAGTATATAAGGCATTTTCTCCTTTCCAGCATGTCTTCGTAGTGCTCGGCGAGTATTCGAGAAGTCTAGGTTCGAGTCCCGAAGAGGACATTTCTCATTTTTTACTTTTCTTGCTTCAAAAATAACCTAATTACTCTACAGTGGCGCCCGAACTAAAAGGTGGTGTTAATGATTCTTCATGACCAGGATTTGACGATTGGGTCCCGGTGTCGCTCTTTGAAAAGGGGAAGTATATAAGGTATTTTCTCTCTCTTTTCTGCATGTCTTCGTGGAGTAACGGTAGAACATTCAGCGTGTATTCGAGAGTTCCAGGTTCGAATGCCTGTTAGGGCATTTCTTATTTTTCATTACTCCTTCAAAAATAACCTAATGACTTCACACAGTACTAGATAACATGTCATGGTTGCTATCTTACAATTAAGATCCTCTAAGATTGAGTATTAGTAATAACTATGATACGAATTATCTCAATAAAATGGAAGTGCCATCACATTTCGTCAAGATGTTGCACAAAATGACAGTAAAGCGAACATTCCTCTACTGCGCTGTAATTTAGAGCGGGAAGCAAAATACGGCTATCACTAACAATTTAAATTATCTACAGAGCGCATTCTTACAACCGATTTGCAGGGTATGCAGAACTACCGCTACTGATGTTAAATCTCGGCGCGCACAGGAATCCGGAAGAGTGAGAAAGCTGACAATATATGGTTTTATGTGAATTAACCTAGTTATATGATTAGTTTCGTTTTACTTTTCCCTTATTTCTTCATCAACTCCCACTACAAAGCAAGTTAGTTAAACGCAGAGAACCTGAGTTCAACATTGAGTTAATTATCTGTGGGCGGTTACTCAGCAACTACTTTCTGGTTTGAGTTTTTAATCGGTTTTAGCTTTACTAGCTATAATTCATTCGTGAAAATATTGAGGTGTGAGCCAAAGCTGTTTTAGGTGCTTGTTTTACTTCGTATTAACATTTTAATTGACCGAAGCATTTGTTTTGAATTTCCCGCGAACTGCGGAGATTTGATTTTCTGTTATCAATCCTCGTAACCAGCATTAGGCTAAAGGACAAAAGGTTTGTTTTAAACCTTTATCTCAGTTGTGTTACTATACTTAGCAAATACGATGAGATGATTTGTTTTTACTGTTCTAAGGGCACTTACAGCAATGTGGAACCGTACAACATAATAGGCATAATGGCTACAAATAACGCTACTAACTTGAAAAGCCACAGCTACTTCCTTTTACCTAAATAGGTAAGATGTTGGCAATTAATCGCCAACTAGAAGTACTTGTGGAGCTGTGCATTAACCCCTCCCCCCATCACTGACCACATTTTTACAGGGCATTGCTGATGTTCTGCTTATCTTAAAGGGTCTGAATGCAAACCGATGCAAATATAAGACTTTATTATTATACACTGAAGAATTTGTGCCGTATCACTATGTATTACAATTGAGACAAGTATGTTTAATTTTGTTATACATGTGAACACTTCAAGGCGTTGTAACCTGCTGTATTGAACTAATGATTATCATTTTACAATGCTTACTGCAACACATTCATTACAATATATTTCTTCTCAGTATGAGAGTCTCGTGTTGTATTTGCACTCGAAGGTGATACTGCATGGTGATACTGCAATTGGTGTTTCAAGCTGTTTAATAGTATTTTTTAAGTTTGCGGCTGACCGTGTGATTGCCTATTGTGTTGTTAACCCATGTTTCCCATTTGCAGCCTTCCAGTCAGGTGCGAGTAGATTAGTAGAAAATTTAAAATTTTAATCCTCCGAAAGCGGGATCCGTGAAAAATGCTTTCACATTTCCTTCTGAGCATACGCTGGAAACGTTCTTATCGCGTCGGGAGAAACTGGATATTAATGCCGTCAATTTCGCAGGAGAAAAGTTTTGGGTTTTTTTTTTTTTTTTTTTTTTTATTTTTTTTTTTTTTTTTAATACGCTTTTAAGAATATTGTAGCCGCGATCAGAGGGTTAAAACAGCTAGAAGCTTTTAAGAAAGTTCCAAACAAACAAGAGTACTTAACAAAGTTATCTAAAATAGTATACAAAAGGGATATTTAACAACAGGTCTTTTAATACGATACTGCTGTATAGTCTAGTAGTCAAATACGCAGTGATTGGAGCGCCATTCTTCACCAAACTGACATTTCTCTGCACTTCTGTGCCTAAAACTGTTTAAATAGATAGGAAATGGGTCGTGGACCTCTAAAATCCCGATGGCTGTTGTGAAACTGCATTTAAACTATCAAAAAGAACGGAAATACCCTTCTCATTTTGATATCGTATTAAAGCGGGCCTGCCAAATGTTCAATAAATGCTTTCCTCTTCGTCGTCTGGTATATGAGATAGGGAAAAAGTGAAATTGTCTATGGCTTCAGAATCATTTGCTATCTAATTTGAATTTTCTTTCCTTGAACTGCTGTGTGTGTTGACCCAATATTGTGCAAGTCTTCTTTCGAATGGTATTTGTAGCCATTGATATCTAGTTCTTGGGCAAGAGGGCTTCGGCTGTTATTTAATGTTGCCATGTATGGTCATGCAGTAGTACAGGATCAGTGGTCGAACAACTCAGTTTAGAAAACCGAATTATACCATTACGTACTCCTGACTACCCCCATAGAGAAAAAACGCACTCGTGAAAACCGAACAGTTTTGCAATGTTTCCATTGCGAACCAATTCCCTTTTTTCCCAAGAAAGAACTTCCTCCTCTTTTTCCTTCTTCTCCTTCTCTCTCTATCTTCTAAAGAAACGTCCTGTTTTTACCTCTTCTCTTATCCAGGACGATGACAGTCGTTCTCTTTCATTTTGAAGAAAGAGAATAGTAATTGCAGAGCACGATAGGATTAGAACAGGGGTTAATAACGAAGAAAATCGGAAGAAAGAAACGTCCTGTCTTATCCAGGGCGATGACAGTCGTTCTCTCTCTTCTCTATCATTTTGAAGAGAGAGAATAGTAATTGCAGAGCACGATAGGATTAGAACAGGGGAAAAAAAAGAAGAAACCAATTCTTTTTTCTTATTCTCTTCCTTCTCTCTCTGTAAGGCAACACAGGACAGGTTCTTTTTCTTTCTTTCTTTCTTTCTGATGGAAAGAAAGCAAAGGACAAAACAGGTCTGTCTTCTTCCTTTCTCTCTAGGGTGTAATCTGACTTCGTCATTCCCCTCTCTGTCTTTATATCACCTTGTTGTCTGCATGAGGCAGAATCCGCTGTCTGTATCTCGATTATTGTTTGATAGATCTAAGGCGTTCAGTACTTTGAGTGATGAATTTCGCTGAAGATTACGGTGGATTCAAGCTTCCAGATTGTTCAGCGATGGATGCAAGAAATCTATTGCCTTCGATTGGTTCTTGTATTCCGTAAAGGAACTTTAGGTTTCCTATCAAGTGAGGCTTGTACTCCTTTAAAGAATACATATAACTTTAGAGGTGCTTGTTCTGCTTAAATCTAGACTCTCGCTACTGCAACCTTTTTTCCGCTAGCAAATAAAGGGGAAAGTGGATTATCCAGAATCTGTAGTGCGGCAGTCATTGCTATTCTGCTCTTTCATATATTCTGAGAATCTGTCCATGTTTTCCTGAGCTATAGTGTCACAGTGCTTACAGTTACTGCCACTGGCAACTTTTCTTCCTTATAACCATGATGCTTCCCTCGAGCCATTTTCTCTGCGACGTTTCCGTCTGCATTGTATTTACCGCGATGTTTCTCTATGGACACTTAAACGCAACTTATAAGCAACAATCTTCGTAGCTTTCTGCTGTATCCATTTCCATTCAACATTATTAAAAATGAAATATTGTTACGAATTTCACATTTATTTGGCTATTTATTTAGAATTGTAATTAGATTTGCTTCATGTTGCCTTAGCAACGCAGACGATTTTTGAAGAGAAAGCTACGCCAAAAAAAATAGCAATAAAAATAAAAGAGCGCGTGCATTTAATGCTTAATAAATAAATATCTAGTAATTACTGTTGCCATCCAGAAAAATCTAGAAACATCGTGATTGTTCTACTGATAATTAAAAAGCTTATAAAAGCCGAGGTGAAACACCTCATCTCAGTTAGTTAGTGAGTTAGTTGTTGTTGTTGCTGTTATACTTGTAGCTGTAAAAAGCGAATGGCTGTTTGTTTACTTAATGCTGTATTGATTGTAGCGATTTCGCTGTGAGATAGAACTATTTTATCTGTTTTGAACTGAGTTTTTGCTAAACGTTTGAGATATTGTGATATTGTGCGAAGATCTGTGAAGAAATATTTCAGCATTTTAATTTATTTCTTGTGGAAAGAATAAATTTTTGTTAACTTTTTAACGACTTGTGCATTCAATATATAACGAACCCGTACGCACGTAACAATATTTGGTGTCAGGAGTGGGGTTTTTTGAATGCCATTAACTAGAGCAATGGAAGAACAATTAAGGCAATTTATGGCAGCCTTTGCTGCATTTAAAGAAGAGATGAAAGATTCTGTTAAAGAAGAGATGAAATCCGTTAAAGAAAAGATGGAAGCTTGTCAAGAAGAGATGAAAGCTGGTCAAGAATCTGTTAAAGACGAAATGAAGGCTGTTCAAGAATCTGTAAAAGATGAAATGAAGGCTGTTAAGGCAGAAATGAAAGTTGGTCAAGAGGAAATAAAAAGGGAAATCACCTGCATAATAGAAAACAAATTTGAAGGTATAGAAAACAGAATTGACACGGTTGAAAACAGAGTTGGAGAAATTGAAGAAAGAGTTTCTGCCGTTCAACACCAAATCGAACAACAAATTGAGGACAAAGTTTCTGCAGTTGCGAAAGAAGTTGATACTTTAAAGAAATTCGTAGCGACGGCAGGAAGCAATTCGGATAGTTTTAAATTTCTACCCATGAGTGCTCGTCCTTCTCTGAAGCTATCGACATATGATGGGAAGACCTCCTGGCAAGTGTATAAGACACAATTTTCTATAGTTGCGGAAGCAAATGGATGGGATTCCCAAGCTAAGGCCTGTCACCTTGCGGCTTCTCTGAGAGCAGACGCAGCGGACATCCTTCAAACTCTTCCCGAAAACAAAAGGCTAGATTTCGAAGCTCTGTCCGGTGCTTTAGAGCTGCGTTTTGGAGAGAAGTGTTTAAAAGATTACAGCAGGCTGCAGTTAAAATCCCGTCAACAGAAGCCTACGGAAACACTTCAGGAGCTCGCCACGGATGTTGAAAGGCTGTCCCACCTCGCCTTTTCGGAGTGCCCGACAGAAACAAGAGAAATCCTGTCCCTGCAATACTTCATCGACGGCATCCGGGATCCTGAAATACAGAAAGCACTGCGAATGGCTGATGTAAAGGACTTAAAAAGTGCTCTGGTGTATGCCATGAAATTCGAGGCAGCACAGCAAGCCACTCGTAGAGACCGCCACCCAATCAGAGCTGCTCACATACAAGAACCAGTGGATCCAATGACTGCTCGCCTAGACGATTTAACCAGAAAGGTGAATGCTTTGACACGGAATACTGGTGACAAGAAACCGTTCGTAAAGTGCTGGAACTGCGGAGCTGAAGGGCACATTCGAAGAAACTGCAGAACACCCCAGGGCACGGATGTTAAGACCGCGCCTCTCAAGAAGGAGGGAAACTAATTCGTGGCCATCTCGCGGGGCGGAGGTTGCCAGATAATGAAAAGCCCCAGTTTAAAGCGCTTCAGATTTCTGCAGTGAGTGGCGGCAATAACGGAATTTTCATCATGGGACAAATCAATGGAATTCCTTGTAACATGACGATCGACACGGGAGCCAATGTTACCATCATTCGAAAAGATTTGGCTCAACAGCTCGAAGGTAAACTTATCTGGACGCCGCCCTGCGTTACCCTCCAGACTGTATCCGGCGAGAAGATCAATATAGAAGGGAAATTAAACGTTAACATCACCTTTGGAAGTGCCGCTTACCATCACACGGCCTATGTAGCAGAAATTACGGACCCTTGCATACTCGGATTGGACTTTTTAAGAAAATACAATTTTTCCTTGGACTTTAAAAATAACGAACTGCATTCTGCCTCTGAGGACATAACTTTATTCGGAATTAATGATGAAGGAGTGAAATCTATCCACAAAATCGTAGCTCAAGACGATATCACAATACCGGCAAGAACAGAAATGTTACTTCCTGGATCCATAGCCGAAAACAGAAAGTTCCGCTACGGCGTGATGGAATATCTCAAGAATTGTAATAGCCCTAAAGGAGTATTAATAGCCTCAGCACTCGTCGACCTATCGGGGACCGTTATCCCGGTGAGAGTTGCCAATGTAACTGATAAGGCGAGAGTTATTAAGAAAGGTGAAGTGGTTGCAGAATGTACTCCAGTAACCAGCCTTGAAAGAAAAAGTAACATCTCAAAACCCGCGTCTTCCGACAACATTATATCGGAGTTACTGCAGAATGCGCAATTAAACGATGAAGAAAAGAATGCTGCCGAGCGTGTTATTAAAGATCTTCAAGATGTTTTCTCCCGTTCGTCTTCTGACGTTGGTCGAACCAGTTTGACTCAACATAGAATCGATACTGGTGACCATCCACCAATCAAGCAACATCCAAGACGTCTGCCGATTGCGAAACAGGAAGAGGTACGAGCACTTTTAAAGGACATGCAAGAAAGCAATGTCATCGAGCCTTCAGCAAGTCCCTGGGCATCTCCCATCGTCCTGGTGAGGAAGAAAGACGGATCAACCAGATTTTGCGTTGATTATCGCCGGTTGAACGAGGTTACGAAGAAAGACAGTTACCCTCTTCCTAGAATTGATGACATTCTGGACACTCTTTCTGGAAGCAAGTGGTTCTCGACACTTGATTTAAAGAGTGGATATTGGCAGGTAGAAATACATCCTGATGACCGAGAAAAGACGGCATTTACTACAGGACAAGGACTTTGGCAGTTCAAGGTGATGCCGTTTGGGCTATGTAATGCGCCGGCTACATTCGAACGTCTAATGGAGACTGTTTTAAAAGGTCTTTCATACGAAGCCTGTCTGATATACCTGGATGACATCATCATCGTCGGGAATAGTTTCGAAGAACATTTGGAAAATCTTAGAAAGGTGCTTCGGAAACTGAAAGAAGCCAATCTGAAGTTGAGTCCCGCTAAATGCAAATTATTCAGACAGGAAGTCGCTTATCTCGGACATGTCATCTCTGCTGAAGGTGTGCGCACGGATTCTGAAAAAGTGTCAGCAGTTAAAGACTGGAGACGTCCCGAAAATGTCCACCAGCTGAGAAGCTTTCTAGGACTTTGCACCTACTATAGGAGATTCGTGAAGGATTTTTCTTCCATCGCAAGACCCCTTCACAAGCTGACAGAGAGCAAGCAAAAGTTCGTGTGGACAAAAGAATGTGAGAATGCATTTAAGAACCTGAAGGAAGCCTTAACATCTGCTCCAATCCTGACGTATCCTCAGCTCGACAGACCATTTATTCTCGACACGGATGCGAGTAATGAAAGTGTCGGCGCTGTTCTGTCCCAAGAAATAGAGGGCCAAGAACGTGTAGTAGCTTACTGGAGCAAGTGCCTATCTAAACCGGAGAGGAATTACTGTGTCACCAGGAAAGAGTTGCTCGCCATAGTCAAAGCCGTAGAACATTTCCATCATTATCTGTACGGCAGAAAATTCCTGCTCCGCACAGATCATGCATCATTGGCCTGGCTTTTAAATTTCAAGAATCCTGAGGGTCAGATAGCCAGGTGGATACAGAGACTCCAGGAATATGACATCACTATCCGTCATCGCAAGGGACAGTCGCACGGAAACGCTGACGCCTTGTCTAGAAGACCTTGCCCAGAAAACTGCCGATATTGTTCCAGGGTCGAAGCTAAATACCAACTGGTTAATGCAGTCGCACGGCAAATTACAGCATCAACATTGGCTGATCCAGATCCATGGACTGACAAGGAAATCAGGAAAGACCAGCTACAAGACCGTGATATTAAACCCATAATTGAGTTAATGGAGACCTCAAACAGAAAACCTACTTGGCAGGATATTTCGAGCTATAGTCCCACTACAAAACAATATTGGGCTCTCTGGGACTCACTCCATATTCGAAACGGCGTCTTGTACCGAAAATTCGAATCGGATGATGGAAAAACTTTCCGATGGCAGCTGGTACTCCCAAGATCCCGAATCCCGGACGTCCTTAAAGAACTACATAGCAGCCCTGCAGGAGGTCACTTCGGAATAATGAAGACCTTGCAGAGAGTTCGGGAGCGTTTCTACTGGAATAATGCAAAGGATGACGTGCAAAAGTGGTGCCGAACTTGCGATGCCTGTGTAAGTCGGAAAGGACCGAAGAAACGCAGCCGGGGGAAGCTGCAACGTTACAATGTAGGAGCACCTTTTGAACGTATCGCCTTTGACATCTTAGGACCTCTGCCACGAACTGCTGATGGCAACAAATACATCCTCGTTGCCATTGATTACTTCACCAAGTGGCCTGAAGCGTATCCTATTCCTGATCAAGAGGCTGTCACAGTAGCAGAGATGATGATACAGCACTGGATTTCCAGATTCGGAGTGCCTCTTCAGTTACATTCCGATCAGGGAAGGAATTTTACCTCGGCTGTAGTCAAGGAACTCTGCAAGCTACTCGGCATTGACAAAACCCAAACGACGCCTTTACATCCCCAGTCGGACGGTATGGTAGAGAGGTTTAATCGAACCATCCTCAATAACCTCTCATTAGTGGTTTCCAGAAACCAACAGGACTGGGACAAGAAGTTGCCACTATTTTTACTGGCTTACCGCAGTGCTGTCCACGAGACTACCGGCTATTCCCCATCTCAGATGCTCTTCGGTCGTGACCTTCGTCTGCCATGTGATCTTTTGTTTGGTCGCCCTCCAGATGCGCCTTCATCGCCTGAGGAATACATTCAAGACCTCCAGGCCCGGTTTGAAGTGATGCACAACTTTGCACGAGAGCGAGTCAACTTGGCGACGGAGAAGATGAAGACCCGCTACGACACGAGAGCTACTGGACATCGTTTCAACGAAGGAGACAAGGTGTGGTTATGGAATCCGACTCGTCGAAAAGGACTTTCTCCGAAACTACAATCACCTTGGGATGGTCCTTACACAGTCCTAAACAGGCTGAACGACGTCGTGGTTCGGATCCGTAAGTCATCGAACTCTAAACCTAAAGTCGTTCATTACGACAGGTTAGTTCATTACTATGGCCATAGTACGTAGTGTATATAGTTGTAAATAATAATGTACATAGTATAAGACCATGGTCCTATTTGTATTTAGTATTTGATTTGTATTTGTTAAGTATTAGTATTTGATAAGTATTTGTATTTAATAGCATTTGTATTTGATAGTATTTGTACTTAGTATTTGAATTGTATTTCGCGTTGGATAGAATTTAATTTGCTGAAAGTCACTTATTTTAATTATTGTTTATTTTGTTATTATAAAGTAATGTTTATTATAGCACTGATGCTTTAGTTGTAAGTTTGGCTTCCTGTCCAGGGATTGTACTGCCCGGGACGTGCAGTCCTTGGGAAGGGGGCAATGTTACGAATTTCACATTTATTTGGCTATTTATTTAGAATTGTAATTAGATTTGCTTCATGTTGCCTTAGCAACGCAGACGATTTTTGAAGAGAAAGCTACGTCGAAAAAAAAAAAAACAATAAAAATAAAAGAGCGCGTGCATTTAATGCTTAATAAATAAATATCTCGTAATTACTGTTGCCATCCAGAAAAATCTAGAAACATCGTGATTGTTCTACTGATAATTAAAAAGCTTATAAAAGCCGAGGTGAAACACCTCATCTCAGTTAGTTAGTTAGTTGTTGTTGTTGCTGTTATACTTGTAGCTGTAAAAAGCGAACTGCTGTTTGTTTACTTAATGCTGTATTGATTGTAGTGATTTCGCTGTGAGATAGAACTATTTTATCTTTTTTGAACTGAGTTTTTGCTAAACGTTTGAGATATTGTGATATTGTGCGAAGATCTGTGAAGAAATATTTCAGCATTTTAATTTATTTGTTGTGGAAGAATAAATTTTTGTTAACTTTTTAACGACTTGTGCATTCAATATATAACGAACCCGTACGCACGTAACAATATTATGTGATAAGGTATCATCACGTAAAAGAGATTAAACGAATTACATTACGGCTGTACAGCTAAAGTTTAACTGTGTCATTTTTTTCTTAATGTTATATAAAAAAGTAATAAATAATGACATTATATTATATTAAAATATTACCGATCTAATAATACATATTATTAAATTTTTGCACATACATTTTGTAATAAATTTCGTTAAAATGTTTGTAAGTACTTAATTTAATCGTTTCTTACTCAGAAAAAATGAGGCGATTTGGCTGATTGGAGTTCTGAAATTCTTCTATAATTTTAATAAAGAGGTGCTACTTAAATTCCTGTATTGCTTGCATACAATGGATGGATTTATGTGTATGCATATAATAATATTTCAGTAAATTATATAATAACCTTTTCTTTTGTGTGTATTAGTAATATCTTTAAGTAGTAAATACAAACCCAGCCATTATACTTAAATACAATAAGTATACTTACATTTATTAAAATATTGTA
Source organism: Stegodyphus mimosarum (assembly GCA_000611955.2). Lineage (NCBI taxonomy): Eukaryota > Metazoa > Arthropoda > Arachnida > Araneae > Eresidae > Stegodyphus > Stegodyphus mimosarum. The sequence continues at coordinate 208,986 of KK114575.1, forward strand.
TAATGTAGCAATTTTTATTTTGTTTTACTATTAGAAAAATTAAAATTAAATCCACATTTAAACTAAACCGTTTTATTTTCGATATTATGCAAGAATGATTTGTTTAATTGCAAACTTCATCAATTCTGCTTTGCGATTGCGCCATTCGATCTCATCTTAGTTTAAGCTTTATGCTAAGTTACATCTTAGAATCACAGCCCTATATTTCGGGCGATGCTCCAGTCTTCAGAAATATCCCATATCTGGCCTCCTATTACGTAAGAGGAAAAAAAAAGAAAGCTTTGAATCGTACTCAAACGGTCATTAGCTTAAAAGTTTTAGGAAAAAGTTTAAAATTCTTGTGGTTGATTCCGAATAATTAGTTATGACAGACAATAGCCTATTGTTTCGGTCTCGCAAGCCGACGCTGATAGAAGTTTTGCAAACGGGAAGAATAAAAATGGCGGACTTTCGCAAACAAGACAGCATTCAAAAAAGGATTATTACTCAGAAAAAAAAGTATTACTGTGCATGGTTATATCGCGGTTTATCGAAGAGTTGTATGCTGATGTTCAGTCGTATAATCTTCAATATTTAATCTCTTAATATTGATACTTTACTGCATTATTTTCCTATGCACGCATTTTCTGGAAATAATCTCTTTCTGATTACTATTTTTCGAACAAATACAAAAAATTTTCATATTTCGATGAGTGACATAGATTACAATTTTCTCCTTATATAGAAAGAGCACTTGCATAAAATGTCTTCACATTCGTAACCTGAACCATTTTCCGCAACGCTTCCGCATCTAAGGCAACACGTGTTGCACTCCAGCGTATTAACCGAATATTATACACACTGACTTACTGAACTTGAGGACCATAAGGTTTTCACTATATTTTAAAACTGGAATGGTCTAGGTTTGAGATACAACGTACATAAGATATATCGCTACGAAAAAAATAACACAGTAATAAGAACGGTTATAAAATGTACACCGTTATACTTTATATTCGGAAGTGCACTGGTTGCAGTCATACAGACGTATCACTGCCAGAGAGAAAATAACGATAGGAGATTGTCTTTAGTGATATATATTATCATCTTGAAAGATGAATAGGATTATTAATTAGTTCTTCAAGCAGGAGCATGCATTCATTCTCAGTAGCAGTTTCGCAGCGCCCAACAGCGGCAGAACTGTAAAGTCGCCGAACACTGGTTTTTCGGTCCGAGTTTCATGTCTTGGTGAATGAGCTGGCTGCATGGGTGTTGTAACGTATTTTGCAGTTTTTATCGAAAAAACAGATGAACTTCTTAGTAAATCATAAACTTTATTCTCATTTCACGAAGCTAGATAATTTAAATACAATTTCTAAATGTTGCAGTTTTACACTCCAGCTTATTATTACAGTTTCTTCCTTAATCAACTACTCGTAAAACTTTCAGAACAATAATTTTTAAACATTTCTATCGTTGCTCAGCAACGGTTTCACGAAACAAATGTGGCGTTGCCACTCCAATATTAAGGATAATAAATGTAATCAAATTTAAATAATAAAATATTGCAGTGTTTTCATAATTTTTCTTATGTTAACGTCTATACTAGGCAGTTTCCATTAGAAATTCCTTCACGAAAGCACCTCCTCCTTTAGGCACATAAGCCCTTGACAGGTGCGCCATAATAAAAAAAAAGCCAGTGTTTGAAGATGTTTGCGTGAGTACCATCTTCATTGAACATTGAAAACAGTTGGTGGTTGTATAGGCTCTGTCCAAAATGTTCCAGTGGTGTTCAGTGGTATACGCAATAGTAGATACTTAGTGTCTGTGCAACAAGGGAGACTCAAAAATACGCAGCAAGCCGAAAATCCTCTCGAGTGGTTAGTGGTAGGGTAAGAGGAGTGGGAGACCAACAAACCGCCCACCTGGGTGTGAGTGCTCAAAACTGGGATGATGCCGCACAATTAGTGCAGTGGAACTATACCTGTACAATCTACAGTGAAAATATGGTGTCTGGCCCACGTATACCTATACTTGCTCAAAATTAAGAGCAGTTGCCAGTTTTTACAATTTTCTTGACTGAACGAAAGGTGTATATTACGCATTCATACAAAAAATGGGAATTTTTAGTGTCGAATACGCAAGTACACATGTTACAGTGCGTAGCGAATGCAAGGGAGGGTCATTTAGCAAGCTTTCATTCACTTCTGAACGATTTCCGTCGTATTTTTGGAGGCACTTGTCGAAATTTAAAAGCATACAGCTATAATAGATAACCCTGAACTTTAGAATGAGAAGGAAGATCGTTGGGAGATTGGAAGAAGGGAAGTCTGATGTGCAGATTGCTAGAAACTTGAATGTAATGCCTAGCATGAGGGAAAACTGAGGAAACAGTTTAAGTATATCGGATTCAGGAACAGACAGTTTAGGTAAAGTCTTTCGAAAGACACTGTGGCCAATAAATATCGATATTTTGCCCATTTTCCCCCAGAGAGACGCAATTGTCATCCATAAAAACAAAGTCGGGACCAATAGCACACGCGAAAGTGTGAAGTACGTGGGGAGGATAATTTCATCATAATAACGTTCTCTGGTAAATAAACCTCTGTCAAAGCTGTGGATCTGTCCGTCCGCTCATCATAATGCCTTTCCACACAAGTACGCCAGAACAATCTCAGAGGTCTCTTTCTTTGATATTAATGGAATGAAAGCGTGTCCCTATCTTACTCCATAACAGCTGGCAACGAGAATCGTTTGTCAGACTGAAACGACTCTCATCGGTAAAGAGGACGTGACTCCATTGATGAGTTGTCCAGTCTTAAGTTCTCTACACCGCTATAGACGATGTTGCCGATGAGCTGCTGTCAACGGTACGCAGCTTTCAATACGGCAGGCGAATAGACCATCTTTATGAATGGCCACTATAAACCAAGACGCCTGTCGTCCAGTTGCCGTGCGCAACTGCTGTGAACAATGTTGCATGCTGTCTGGTTTCAATCTCTAGCCTTTTCGATCTCTTTTTGCCTGGAGGTCGATGTATCAGTCATCAATGGGCATTGTTTTATTTGGCCACCACCACCAGCCTTTCTTACAACTGTATCTATCGTTTGGAAGGCTTTCTAAGCACGTGAAGCCACTTTTATTAGTTACAAACCCTTTGGCGGCAGACCATTTATTAGCCCCTCCTCAAGTTTTCCAATCATTCTACCACGTATAAAGGCTTTCTGATATTTTCTTGTGGCTATACTGCAAGTATAATCTCATTTTTAGTTGAAGAAGAATTCCTGCAAATGCAGATACTGATACTGATTATGAAGTTGCTTATGCGGCCTCAGAAGGGGCCTTAATAAACTAGATAAGAAAATTCAGCCACTGAGGGCATATGAGTTAGCAGGTGAAACTCCAGGAACGGTCATGAAAGTGAGGTAAAAGTGGGGAGAATATTATCTCCTTTACTGTACGTGTGCAGTTTAACGGAAAGCGACAAAAGTCACGCTGCGCAAGAAAACAAATAAATATAAATATCAGCAGTCCAAGCTAGGTTTACGAAGTTGAGGTTTTTAAGCATGTGAGCAAATGGTCTGATTAAATTACTTTCTGGAATGATTTCGCAACTAAAACCTTCTGAAATTTTTGCAGGAGATCGACGAAAATACAACTGAACCACAACACTTTTCTGGAACAATAGGAAAATCCCCAAGTACAGATTCAAAACATAAAATAACTGGCTATTCAAATTAAAAAAAAAACATTGCAGGCATATAACTCATTTGCTTTTTAATAGCTTTTTTGAAGTCCATTTACTTGAACTTTTCACTATCACATTGCATTTCATTTGTAAATTTATAGTGCCTTCCTTTTAAATTAATTTACTGGTATGAATAAGAATATTATCCCAGATCTCAAGACATATAGAAAATCTAAATGCTATGATTTATTAACAAGTTTGATGCCTCACTGAAGCTGATGTGGTCCATTTAAAATATTCTTTGAGCTTTTCTGAGAGATATATTATATTCTTAAACTCATACTGACTAGATTTTAATACTTTTAGTTCTCGTTTCCCATCTAATTTCACAGAGTGGTTTCAAAGTCAATTTCGTATGATTAGTCAGAACTTCTCAGTGCTTCACACATACAGAAAATAAAGTGAGCAATCTTTGCCCCACAAGAAAAAAGTATGATTTTGTTTTTTCTTTAAAACCGAAGAATTTTTGCCAGATTCGATTTGTGAGGTTTTATTGCTGTAGTCGTTTGCTTTATTTCCCGTACTATTATATCCTTTACTTACAGTCGCACTGTCATCTTAGTTTTTCTTTAAACATTCACTTAATTTGTTTTCCTGTCCTGACGTTTTCTTGTACGAATCCTCAACAGAATTTTCTCTCTACGCTTTAACTACTACACTAACGAAGTCTATATTCAGCAAGACACTATGCAGACAAAAACTGCGTTAACCAGAAATCCATGATCGATAAATGTATTTTATATATTTATGTAAATATAAATAATAGTAGGGAATTTATACCTTCCGGAATGCATTTCATGTATTACAAAAGTATTTTAAATTAAAAAAAAACTCTTCTTAAACACTAATACATCGTAAAATCTAATTGTGAAAAAGACTTCTAAATCTTCTATTTGTATTGAATATAACCTGAGAACATGGTATTTGTTAGACAGAACAGCGTCTGCCAAGGAATATTAATTCCACCTTTTCTGGAAGTATTTTAGAAATTACGCGATGAATATGAATGTTATGGAGAAAACGTCAACTGAACAGAAAAAGAAGGTTAAGGGCAAAATTTAACTTCTGAATATCCATTTAAAAAAACGGTCAATGTGAGATTTAAAATTACGGGAAAAAAAAAAAGTCTGAACGGTTTCAGATTTTAACGGTTGCTCAAAAGGGTTTGTTAAGGTTTTTACGCTCTCGCTGAGCTCGCAAATTCCAGTCTACTGTTTCACTCACTCCTACTAACACAAGTTTTTCTTTTTTTTAGTTTTATTATTAAGCATAATTTTCTTCGCACTTACGCCATATACAATTCAAGAGAAAATTACAAAAATTTTAAAAGCACCGTAGCAGTATACGTTTAGAATTCCCTATGTAGCGTGAATGTTGGCACACATTTCTTCTGTTTTTTTTTTTCAGTCATTTATCATTCGTCAAATCCATATTCATTTTTTTTACTAAGATGGCTTTACAAAACTTTTTTTTGTCTTTTTATTATAAACGTTTTGTAATTACTTTATTTATTAAATATCACGTTCTTGGGGCTTACGTCAGATAAAATTCGACTCAACAGCAAAATCACAAAATATTTAAATACAGCATATCTTTAGAATTTCCGGAAGACAATCTCGCGTGCTGGAGATAAAAATTTTTTTATTCCATAGACTGTTGCCACTGCTCGCTTTGAAATCATTGAGTTTGTTAATCAAAAATTCGTTAAGTTTTACAAAATATGAAACAGATAGCAAAACAAATTCGAAATTCAAAATTCAGGCTTTCAGGTGCTCATGTTCGGATGGAGGACTATGATATTCGAAATTTGATGGCTCTTTATATCGCTTTTTTTCCAGTGCCAGAAACATGCTACATTCATGCATATTCTTCATTATTTAATTTCTTTAAATACAATGCATGCCGACCGTATTTTGTGGCCAACAATTTGAACAGTTGATACGCCGTTTATACTGATTCAGGGCAGAATACCATTTCCAAAGTAATATCCCATTTGGGACTAACGTCCCATTTGGGCTAAAAAAAAGCTTTAGTTGGGCATAGATTTTCATCGATTCTATGGATAATTCTTGAAGAAAATGGACCTGTGTCTAATCGCTCTCAACACTGATAAGGTTTTACTCAAAACCTACACCAAACTAAAGTTGCCTTTTGGCTAATTTTTAAATTCTAAGTTTTTAAAAATGTAATAGTTGCTTGTGAATCATTTTAAGGCCAACGAAAGGGATTCTATTTTCGGCTTATTTGAAGATCTGAAAACTGCAGTAACCGCAATCTCTCGCTCTTCTACAAATAGCAATTAGACATTAACTTAGCGGACACCAAACAAGAAGAATGGACAGCAGTTATCATTGGGTTCAACAAGCAGCTGCCAGCAACCTAACTGTCATGATCCTAGTGATTAAAATTTTGATTTTAATTAGAGAAGTACAGTGCCACTGGGAAATTTAAACCTTTTTTTTTGTTAATATTAACAGTATAAACAACTTCACTATAATACTGTCCCACTCAGATATGTAAGCAACTGCACGTTTTTTTTTTTTTTTTAACGCGTAAAATTCTTTTTCCCCCTGGGGTCAGTGAAAATCTGATAGGCAACTGTTAATTTATGTATTTCTTTTATATTTAGTTATATTTGAACAATAAAAACATGGCAAAATTGCTAAATAGCAAAAGTGAGTATATAGACGTGATGATTTGGAAATTAACTGATGACGAAGCGGAGAACACAGAAATGGTTTTGAATGTTTAAGTTATGATGTTGAATCATAAAGAAGTAACTGCAGTCACGTCTTAATTTAATATTTCTTTTTATTGTTTGCATTTGCAGCCACAAATTAACATGGTGCATAACGACTCAGTTTTTCCGAATCGAGATATCATGTCTGTCACACCTTGTAAAGACACTGATCCCCGAGGAACTGCTTTCGACTTCGAAATTCACGAAGAGGTTTAGCTTTACCTGATTTTCGTAAAACAGTTTCACGATTAACGCACATTCTGGCAAACTAATAGTCATCGTTATTTAAAGAACGCTACTCACTGGATCTTGAAAATGTTAAAGTAGCTCACAGTTATTTATCGCATGTCTTTCAAACACTTTGTAACGCACCCTCCGGGGATTTTGTTTTTCTAATCTTTTAGCATATTCTTTGAATTGTTTAGCTACAAATTTTTGAATCAATCCGCATTTTATTTACAGATACAGGCTGCTCTGAATAGGATAAGTTTAATTACGATCACCTGCTATTTTGCTTTTAAATGAGAAAATGTGTTTCAAACAACTTTTAGACAAAAAATAGAAGGATACCACTGTTCCATTCCGTTTTGGATAAAAAATTAAAAAAGGATTAAACTTTCAAAACTGACAAATACCTACAAACTGCCCCTTAACAAAGTTAAACAATGTGTTCTATAATGCAGAAATGGGAAAAAAGCATGTTCTCAGCCTTAAAATTAAATACAGCAAATACTTCTAATATAGCTTCTGTTCACCAACGCTGAGCGTTTACCACCGCTGAATATATTAGGGAGAGCGACGGTGCGCTAATAGGACGACTCCTGTATAATGATTGGTAGCTAACTGGTTTGCGTTTTGTTAGGTTGAGTATAACTTACTGCATTTAGAACAAAAACGCATTTATTCTCAATCTATGAGAAACTCTATTAGCAATACAATTGATAATTAATATTGAATGCATAGGAACAAATCATTTGGAAGTTAAGTTATTATCATGATTGCATAAAGATCTTGCTAGCGGCAAGCATCTGTTTAGTTCAGTGTCTTAAACCATTCTGTGTTATTTCTTGCTAAATTTAGAGCAGTTTGCAGACTGAGCTAGTCCCGCCCTTTTGATTTTTCGATGTATTTTAACATCCTCTAATTCGTTATAGTTGAAAGCGATATCAGTGGAGCTAAAGGTTTATTTATTCTTCGACTCCTCTGACAGATACAAATCCCTAAAATCTCCTGACAGTAGAATTATGACTTTTGTAATGTGAAATGGAGGCATTACTGAACACGTTATTGCTGGTGCAATGTCACAGCGTATCGTTTTACACTTCGTAACAGCTCGAAGACTGCGACTTGTGATGGAACCACATATATGAATTTCTTATCTTTGTGTGATCCGCCACATAGTAATTCGATCCCGCTTCCAGTCTTGGCTAATAGGTCATTTACACGGGAGGAAAAGAGAGTTGTGATTTCTGCATTATTATTTTTGAGACAATATTGGCAGTTGAACCAGAAATGTGGCAATGTAATATACGATTTCATTTCGTGAGATTATACTTTTGTGATTGATCTTTTGCTGAACTGGACATTCAGGGCATTCAAATTCAAGGATGATTTCAAAAATTTGCAAACAGATAAGTACTGTTTCAATGGAAAATTCGGCATAACTTTGATACTATTTGTGCTTGATATGGCGCTCTTTTAAGCTCAGAGCCTTCCAAAATTGCGTGGCTTGTGGATTTTTAAACCGTCCTTTAGTTACAATAAACTACTAGATTTATTTCGGGGTAGCTTTTTTTTTTTTTAACTCTACGGATATATATCTTTATCTTTCAGACTGATTTACTCCTCATTAAAAATCTTGAAGCAAGTAGAAACGCACATTTTTTTATCGAAAATGGTGGAAGAAACTATACCTGTATAGCAATGATGAAATTCAGATTTCTCTCCCATTTCTTCCTGTCCTATCCATGAAAGTTACTTATATGGTCTTCTACTGCTGTAGAAAGGAAGCCTAAATATTGATCTATATACTGAATAATTGATTGTTTAACTTCAAAAGAATACATAGATATGTTAAGAAATGATGCCGCACCGATGGGCCGAGATTCGCATTCCGGAAAAGGCTTGGATGTTTGTAAATGAATAGTATCTGGTGGCATCAAAATAGTTAAAATACTGGCGCTCCGAAGGTCTTCTCGAGTGGTTTTGTGGTAGTGGAAGATGCATAACAGACCCTCAGATCTGAACCTTTGGATACCTTTCGTCAAAACGGGGACGTAGTTATAAATCTCAGAGCAGGCCTTAATTGGATCCAGTTCCGCTGGATATTTCTGTGTTGGATGAACTCTCTTCTGACCATAATCCGGTCAGAATGATTCTGAACATCAGCAGTTATACCCCACCACACACAAGAGTCTTTATTCCTGACTGGGGAAAGTTCGCCAAAACTCTAAACAACATACAGTACACGCTACCCACAGTTCATAGAAGGGATGACATTGATAGTTTAGTTCAGCATTTCGTCTCCGAAATTACCAGTGCCTTTGCAGATGCTCAAAAGGAAGTCCCTCAGAGCCGCATTCACAGAAGTACTGAGCTACAGCACCTAATCAAGCTCAGAAATGCAGCCAGAAGACAGTTTCAAAGATCCCGCAACCGGGATGACAAGCAACATTTCAACCGTCTCTGCAATAAGGTCAAATCTCTTTTAAACTTGCAAGCACAACACAGCTGGACCAGATACCTCCATAACCTTACCACAGATGATAACTCACTGTGGAAAGCTATTAAGAGGTATACTAAATGCCACAATAACATTCCGCCCCTTAAAGGGCCTCAAGGGATCCACTACACCGATATTGAGAAAGCAGAACTTTTAGCGCAGCATCTGGAATCTCAATTTCGCACAAACAACATTCATGATACGGACACTGAACACACTGTTCAACTCTTTCACTCCACCTTCTCAACAACCCCATGCACAAACAACATCATTCCAGCCTTACCTTCAGAAGTTCTTGCTATTATCAAAAAGCTAAAAAGGAAAAAAAGCCCTGGTTTGGATACTATTACCAATGATATGCTGAAGAAGATGCCCATCAAGACAATTTTTCTATTTACGAAAATCTGTAATATCATCCTCAACTGGCAATACTACCCACAACCATGGAAAACAGCAAAGATTGTGCCCATCCTTAAACCTGGTAAACCTGCAGCAAAACCCGAATCTTACAGACCAATAAGTCTTCTCTCGTCTATCAGCAAGGTGTTCGAAGCCATTCTGCTAAAACGAATTAATACGCACCTGGACGTCAATAACATCATCATCCCGCATCAATTTGGCTTTCGGAGGAATCTTTCTACCACCAACCAGTTGTACAGAGTTATTGAAACCATTTCTGAAGGTATGGCTTCAAGGAAGGTCACCGGGGGTCTCTTCATAGATATAGCCAAGGCTTTTGATAGAGTTTGGCTGGATGCCCTTACTTACAAATTACACGTTCTGGGATTCCCAGAATACATCATAAACATTACTAATTCCTACCTTACTGGTAGACACTTTGTCGTTCACGTATCTGGAACAAATTCTACTTCGCACCCTATCCATGCAGGGGTCCCACAGGGGTCCTTGCTTGGACCCACATATTTTAATATCTACGTGAATGACATCCCTACCACACACGACACTACACTAGCTATGTATGCAGATGACACAGCGATCCTAGCACAAAGTGCATCTATTGGTCCAGTTATTCAACGGTTACAAAATTATATACACTCACTAGAGATTTGGCTCAATAAATGGAAAATAGCTGTCAACGTTGACAAGACCAAGGCAGTTCTCTTCACAAGGAAAACAAGAATCAAGAGCAATCTGAAGTTCTACAACTCAAATATTCCATGGGCCAAGCAAGTCCCTTATCTTGGGGTGATCCTCAATAATACTCTTACATGGTCCCCACACATCACTTCTATTATCCAGAGGTTCCGAGTTCGTAAAGCACAACTCTATCCCTTAATTGCTCGGAACAGTGTATTATCTATAGACAATAAGTTACTTATTTACAAGTCCATTCTCAGACCATTGTTATGTTATGCCAGTCCAGTTTGGGCACAGACCAGAAAAACTAACAGGCAAAAGTTGCAGGCTTGCCAGAACATTGTTCTTCGCCAAATTACTAATGCCGAATGGTATGTTCGAAACAACAGGATACATGAGGAGCTTGGAATGAAGCTACTCAGATCCCATTACTACAAATTGGCAAAACATTTTCACGCAAGGCAAAGCCTTATTGACAACGATAGCATTAAAATCTGTACTTATGATTATAATGATCTAAATAATATGGATAGGCCCTTGGCCCAGTTGAATACGACCATAATGTAAATTCTTTACCCGCTGCCCATTTCGTTGAATCACTTTTCACTTTATTTTTGCTCCTATTCCCTGTGTATATATTTATGTTATAGTATTGATTATGATTTGTGTTTGTCGTTCTGCGTACATCTTGCATATATGTTATTTTGTCTTTAAACATGTCTCTTTCTATTTATATATTTGGGTTCAGGTTGCTTGATATGTTTGTGCTTACTAATCACTAATCATGCTTTTTCGCCTCCTCACCAGCTCATACAGCTTGCTATTTTCCAGCTTCCTAGAAATTAATTAATTAATCTAATATTAACTATTCCAGTAATTCATATTCTACACATATAATTTAAAAAAAAATATTTGTATACATTTATCTCCGACACTTATTTTATTAATTGGCTAGTTACTTTCGTACCATCTTTCGTAGCTACCAAATAAATTCTACAAGGGGTAGAGCCTTTGGCTCAGGTACCCTGGTGTTGCAAACACCGTTCTACTGCGGTACCATGCTTAATTGGATCCATTGACAAATTGTACAATATCGAATTTAATTTTTTTAATACGCTTCGAAAGTGACATTGATAATTATCAAGCAATTAAGAATGACTTATTAATTATAGTTTGTTTTAAAGAAATATTAATTAATAAATAATAAGCACCATAAAAATATAGAAAAATTAAAGAGAACAATGAAAACTTTTTTATAACTACGTATTATCAATAAATATTTAATTCCTTTATTTATGCTATATGTATTGTTTTCTACACATTTCGTACCACAGATATAGTATTGTGCAATTTTTCTTTTCATACTATTTTAATTATTAACAAATATATATATATAATTCCATTAAATGATTAAAACGATTCCATGAATTATCTTACTACTCCATGAAATATTTATTTATTCAACTAAATTTATTTAGTAATTATAAGTTTATAATAAGGCCTTATAAGTTTCTTATAAGGCGCGAGTTCGCGATTTTGGAGAGTTTTTTCAAAAAGATCACCAAATGTTCGCCGTTTTAGGCCATGTATATTATAGTAGGCCATGTATATTATAGTTAATGCAGGAGGTTAATTTCTTAAAATAAGTCAGAATCTCTTATCGAAAATGTGGCTACATTGTAAGCTATAGTTAAGCCTCAGAAGGACAAAAGCTATAGTTAATGTTTGAGACATCAACGAGGAAGGTTATGAAGCTTTACTTTTATAATATGAATCAAAATAAAAGGTTGAGACAACATGAGCAAAAATTGACAATGCAAAGGTTAAAAAAACTTCAGAAACTGATACAGAAAAAATATGATAAATGATGATATGCCGACATCATTTGAATCTGGAAAAATACTGCAAATTCAAAGAAAAACTCTTCAACTGAAAAGTACTTATAAAAAAACTTTCAGCAGTTTTCAAGACTCAGAATGTAATTGAAAATCTGCTGTTGATCTATATGAAACAAACATAGATAGAACAGTTGCAAGAAATGAAATTTCATCAAGAATCAATGTCAGAAAGAAAATTTCATCAAGAACGTAATTATAAAAAATAAAAAAAAGGAAATTCAGAATTGCGTAAAAAGCTTGTAAGTAGCTTGATTTTAGCATAAATTTTTAATTAATATTTTAGAATTAATTATTGAATTAGTTGTTAATTAATATTTTACTTGAAAGTTTAAGTGGTATTTACTTGAAAATCGTGATATCACGATTTGTAATGCATAAATCGTCTTCTCAGTCATGTTTTAAACTCAAAAGTGCTTGAAACGGAAGTCATTTTAATAACAGCGATATTGCATGTGTAAAACTTTATTAAGTGGTGATAATAAAACCCGTCATGTAGTAAATCGATAAATTATATACATGCTTTCATGAAACAAGAACTGCCTTTAAAAAACTTGATTAGTCTGCTGATTCCATATTTAGATAAAATTACATAAACTTGAAACACTGATTTCTCAGTTTATTTCCGTCAAAAAGTACATTTTCCCCTCAAATGTACGTCGAAAAGTTTGAAGTTACCTGTATTGTGAAACTGTAATACATTCAAGAAAATATGAGAAGGGCTTTATTCCAATAAGTACTAATTGACGAGCTTTCTGAGAGCAGATACGTTTCCTTCTCTTCAGTCCAATTTTAAAAGACTGAAAATAAACTTGTACATAAATTTATACCATGCATAAATATCAGCAGTATTCGTAACATTGTAAGATTTTATCTTATTTAGCCAGTTATAATTTGAACCTATATTTTAACTTCTTCCGTAGTCTTCACCAGAATGTAAGTTAGTTGTTGTGTATTTAAACCGAGAGTTTGAATGTTTTAGAATTACTGGTAGTTTCGCCACTATCGCCAGACATCATTTGGCAACACAATAGATGAAATGTGTTTATGTTGTTTTTAGGTGTGAAGTAACTCGTTTACATGTTTTTGATGATTTTGTCTCTATTGGTTTTTTTGTCTCATCGTTCAGCAATGGGCAGAAGAAAATGCGTGTTTAATGTTAACCAGCAATAAGAACGAATTTTTTGAATTTGTAATTCGTACAATAAATTTTTGTAGAATAATTTGTAATTTGTATATTAAGTTTTGAAATTGTGTAATGACAGTAAAATTGAACGTATTGATTACACACTATGTACTGGAGAATTTTCTGTTGTTCATAAAGGACAGGGTGATACTGAAGACCGCGTGAAACAACGTGAAACATGGGAATGCTATTAATGCTAATATTCTCATACCCTTCTACTAGACATGAACTCAGTTTCAAAACATCAGATTGCACAAGTAAACTTGCTAAAAAAAAATGTACGACCCGAAATTTTCATCTGCTAGAACTAAAACTGAGGCAAATGTTGTTAACATTATTTCGCCATTTATGTGCAATAACGTGCTGCATTCTTTGGACACCATTAATTATGTGACAGTAACAATGATTAGCTCAAACAGAAGTGAAGTAAAACTTATTCCGATTGTTGTTAAGATATTTTAGTCTGGAGGAGGGAATTCAAGTCAAACTTTTAAATTTCGACTAAGTTTCGAGTGAAACTGTTCAAATTTTGACTCAGTGTCTTTTGCAGTGCTTGAAAAAATGCAAACTTGAAGAAAAGTTAGTTTTTTATATTCTTGATAACACTAACAATAATTTTCATGGTGTGAAAAGAAAGAGGAATGAAAATCTGTTCAGAAAAATTTAAAGTGATTTAGATAGACTTACTTTTTGTACTTTGGTTGTTCAGCCGACATTGCACACAATTGAATGCAAACAGCATTTGATTCCCCCTACCCCTGGACATAGCAGTTATTGTTATAAAAATTTATAAATATTTTCATGTATATATATATATATAGTAAGAGTAACGAAACTTAAAGCGTTCTGTGAATTTTTTGGGAAACAGATTATAAAAAGGTATTATCTCATAGCAAAGTTTCTTGCTTTGTTACCTACAATAGGAAAAATTCTTTCCATTTTTAATGGTCTAAGCTCATGCTTCTTATATTGTGACAAATGCCCAAAATTCTTATTTGATTTTTTTTAATCTAGAAAGTGAACTGTTTTTGAAATTTTTATATGGTATCCTACAGTTACTTAATAATAATATAGTTCTGAAATTGGAAGCTAATTCTATCACAGCAACAGGAATATTTGAGACATATTCTAATTTAATTCGTCAACTTCAGGAAGGAAAAACCCACAAATTTATACAAAGATTTGTTATGCAGTCTAAAAGGAAATAATAATCTTCAGCTTGATACTATGGTGTTCAGACAGGAGTTCTGCTGTCTAAGCTGTACTTTTCTGTACCCTTAGGCAGGCCGATAGTGGGCATGAAGTTTCATAAAGGGGTTCCTGAAGGGAGTGGTCTTGAAGGAATCAAGAGAGGAAGAGGAGCTTGACCCTTTGTAGCCCGAAAAACTAAATTCTTCTCAGGTGTAGACAACTTTTGTAGGAGTCGTAGAGAACCAGTTTTGATAAAAAGTTTCAGTGGATAAATTTACGAGCTGAAATTGCCTGGTTTGATTTAGAAGAAAATGCTCAAGTTGTTAATGAAATTACAAAACATTCTATAAATATTGGGTGACCTATTTTTACAAATTAGCAGATTTTGCACTTTGGCAGCTGAGGATGATGGGTCGGTAAAACCATCGAAACTAGCCCTGTGAAAATTTGCAAATATAACACTGATTTTTGTCGTTTGACTTCGAAATTAATATTGGGTTTTGATGAATATACATTATTAAACCAGGTAATTCAAAACCAAAGGATAGAGTCTGTTTGAGGTTCTAAAAAAGTACCAGATACCATTGAAGAGAAGTGCAAATAAATTATTAAGGTATTTCAAAAGACTGCTATTTCATGTTGTAATTTTTCTGAAATTGAGTTTGCGATGTCTTTGCCTGGGATATCTGCTTCAGATGAGAGAGTTTTTCAATTATGGAAACATGTGGCCTGTAGAAAGGCGTAGACATTCAGTATTTACTGTATGAATTAATTCAGAACTTTTTTGTGGTAAATTTTATGATGTAATTAAACCAAACAAACCATTTCTGAAATACGTCATGTCTAGGGGAAAATAGAATTGAATAAATATAATTTAATGTTTCAGTAAATTTTTAAGAGATTTGAATAATTTGATTAAATTAACTTTTAATTAAATTAAGTAGCGGAGGTTCATCTGTAGCATTAGTGCCATCTGATAGTTTAAAAAGTTAAATAAAAAAATTATTTTAACCTTCTTACGACTTTTTCATTGCTTCAGACTGAAGTGATGTAACTCGCTTTTCCCTATAGCAGAGTCTGAAAAACTTCCGAGTTCAGCTGCTAGACATAGCAGAAACCTATACGTGATAAATGAAATTTAAAGGATTAAGTCGCTGATTTTGCCAATATCAGCATTAACTGTACCAATAATCATTTTTTATCTGGTACTAAGATGAAATAATAACTCACTAACATAGTTTATTTACTCATTTTATTTTGAAGAGTAATACACTTGGAATACTTGGAAATGTTTTACTTGGAAATGCGATCTGCATATATAAAGCAGAATTGAATTATTTCTCTAGTATATAAACTGCTTGCACACCTTACCCGAAAAAAATTACATTTAATAAATTAAATCAAATATGAATTTAAAATTAAGTGCATTTCATTATTTTACATGTTATGCAATATATAACCATGTATATTTAACCATATACAAATTCTACAGCCGCTTTCGTACACATGCAATTCTAACTTCCAGTCATCAATATAATTTTTAAAAATTTGATCTTCTGCAACATGCTGTTTGTGAAAATTCAGAATTCGCCCTTGTGAAGCAAGATTTAAAATACAACAAGCTTATTCATCGGTCTATCTTGAAAAATTTAAGCCTCTTTGTTGAAAAGGATTCTAGAAAAATTACGAAATAAATTGTTCCTATTATTTCTTAGTATTTTTTATTCCAATAATAGCAGAAACGTAAATTAGCAGATAAACTAACTTCATTGAGAATTTCCTTACTTAAGAACAGTAAAAGAGGCAAAACTATGAATTAGAATTAAAGCTCAATAAATATGTATGGCGCCATCTACTTCCTAATATGTTAACTATTCTCATTGTTTTTTGCTTAAACATGAGAACTAGATTAAAAGACATTCTGAACGGCACATTTAAATTTTATGACTAAATGGTTCATGTAAGAATATTTTCCAACTTATGAAGCCTATTGTATGAAGCATTTAATTTACATAGCCTACTTTGTAGTTTCTTTTAATACAAACCCGTTCACAAAATGGTACTTGCAAAAGGATCAAAGCATCAAGCATATTTTTTCAACACTTCCATTTTCATGGGATAAAGGTAGAAAAGTATGTTTTCTTTATTTCCCTTACGAAAAAATTAAATTTACATTCTCTGGAAGTCTTGTTTGTATAAAATTCAAATCTATCTTAAATATTGTTCCATAACATAGTAAAATAATTAGAAATTACATACATTTCACCACAATTTTTAAACGTATGTTAATAAATATTTTTCATTACTGTTGTATGTCCTAGGAAAAGTTTGAATGCTAATAATCATTTTGGAAATACATAGAAACATATTTTATTTGACCAGTAGATGGCAGCACAAAATAGAAGACAGAGAAGCTTACTGTCAAACGGACAGTTTGTAGCTCTAAATTCTTAAAACATTCTTAAATTCTTAAAAATTTTAATTCTTAAAAATCTATCGAATTATGCTTCAGGCAACGGCATTCTTATTCCATAACATTTTGGGTTCCTCCAGTGACACTGCGTAGTATACTAGGTATAGTGAATCTTCGAATTCAATGGTCTTCAAAGCAGAGCTTAAATTGCTCCATAGACCACTGGAGGCCTGCTCCAGTACTTCTCAATTTTTGAGATAAACTGTAGATTTATACAATCGAACTTTGAGATTAATCGAAATTTTTTAGATACAATAAACCACCAGTGGTGGGCTACGTCATTAACACGTTTTGCATACGGATAAATCGCGTTTTGCAAAGTTAACTTTCTATGAAAAAAAACGGTTTATGCAGGACTTAAAAGTGCCGGCGCTCTATGGAAGACTGTGAGGAACGATAGGAAAGATAAATAACTAAAATAGCTTAAAATGGAAATAATTAAAATTAATTTAAAAGAAATGTAAAGAAATAAAGATTCCATTTAGAACCTAAAAAGCAGCTCAGTCGATCTCTTCTGAGTTTAAGTCCTGTATAATGTACTATTCCAAGAGATAACGGGTACCACTCTTTTTCTTTTGAAGTACATCAAAGAAAAAAGATAAAACGATTAAAACTCCACTAAGGAGAATAAGGAAAATTCTAGCAACAGTATGAAAACATGGAAAGAAATTTTAACGGAAAAGTGCAACTTTGAAAATAAAGAGGGAAGAGTTCAAGACTTTCTGATCGAGATGCCTTGTCTATATAATTCTAGCCGTCAAGCAGAAATTTTCCCTGAAAACGATTCGGTAACAACGTGAGACTTCTCTGCGCAAGCGACAGCAGTTGTCCTTTGCCCCCGTTTGGTTACGTCATTCAGAAAGTCTATAGGAACTCTGCAATAGGAAGTCGCTATCGTGGAACGTGCACGGCCAGGGCATCAACCACTTTTAGTACTTTGAGGAGCACAAAATTTGCCCGCTCTCATAAATTCATTGTACATCCTGGAGAATAAGCTTTGACATGTGATTGGAGGACATTTTTTTCCTCAAAAGTCTCAACATCTGTACAAGGCTTGAGTGCGAGGGAAATACAGGCCTGTATTCAGAAGTTAGAATGGATTTTTAAGGCATGTTAACAATTGAAAGGAAATTTTCCTGCTAAAATTGGGGTTCATTTACATAAAAGAAGTGACTCAGATAAAAGCCCTTTTATTTAGGGCTCCGGTGCGCTTCGGCTGAAATTATAATTTATCACGAAAACTCAGAAGTACAGGAGCCGGGGTCCGCCGTACGTTTATATATCGTTCACGTTCAGAAAATACGTATAATTTAAACAAACCTAAATATTTTTGTAATTAAAAGAGGAAAATGAAACAAAAGTTTATTGAAAGGATTTCTATTACTGCTTAGCAAGTGCAAAACAAGATTTTGTTTGTCTGTCTTCATTATAAGGTGACAGATCAGATGTGTGTCATTTTTATATGTTTGATAAATGCTCAATGATGATTACTAGATGTACACAAACATCGTTTATTCTACATTCTACTCTAATGATTCTATATTACAGACAGACGTCTTGTTTTGCAACCGCTAAGTCTTTCTGCACTGATGGGCCAAAAATCAAGCTAGGCTGCGAAGGAAAGGTATATAGAAAATGGGCAATTTCGTATTTCAGAGGAGAGTAAAAAAGGAACTTCGTATATTTTATACGAGTTCTAAAGGCCAGGAAAAAAATATGGGACAAAATAAAATTAAAAATAAATGGCCCAAAAGTAATGAAGAGGAAAAAAAAATAAAAAGGGCCTATAGAAAGAAAAGGAAAGGAAGTAAGAAAATATCCTAAATACGATTGTGTCCAAACAAAAGTATATATTAAGTAAGACAACATATAGTATTGCGGTATCCAAACATATT
>KK114575.1:231952-251506 GCA_000611955.2 Stegodyphus mimosarum
AGTTCCACACGTTTCGAGAAATATCTCGACAGGAAGTTATTCTAGAAGCTTCCCGATTGGACCATGGGATAACGCCCATTTGGTCGCCAAATGGGCGATAAAGTCGCCAATCTGGCAACCCTACCATACACTATTTTATGGCAACCCTAGTGATATGCCGGAAAGCTTACATACAGGCGCAACCGCCGAATTTTTCGCAACAATAGGTATCAATCCATTTACTTTTCTTCCAAACATCAATTCTAAAGGTGACTTAATTTCATCGGAAATAGGAGAGTTACGATATTCCAGTAATACTAAATATGGATCCTTGTTGTCAACTACAACTTTTTCTAACATTCGCTTGACAGTTTGAATATGTCTTTCAACCATTCCATTAGATTGTGGGTAATTTGGATTTGACGTTCTGATTTCAAAATTCCATCTTCTTGCAAATTCTTTAAATTTTTTGCAACTATATTGTGGACCAAATCCGAATATACTATTTTCGGAATACCATGTCTTGCAAAAATTCATTTCAATTGCTTTATCATTGCTACACTTGACAAATCTTCCAAATGTATAATTTCAACATATTTGCTAAAGTAATCTATAACTATTAAATAATGTTGAAAGTAAAAGAAATCTGTTCCCAATACTTCCCATGGACCATCAGGT
Source organism: Stegodyphus mimosarum (assembly GCA_000611955.2). Classification (NCBI taxonomy): domain Eukaryota; kingdom Metazoa; phylum Arthropoda; class Arachnida; order Araneae; family Eresidae; genus Stegodyphus; species Stegodyphus mimosarum. Next base: position 232,610 of record KK114575.1, read on the forward strand.
ATTTCTTTAGATATCATTGGTTCTTTAGCTTTAACTTTTTGTAAACTTAAACATGTTGGACAATTCAGTACCAAATCTTCAATTTCTTTCGACATTCCGGGCCAATATAATATTTCTCTTGCTTTGCTCTTGCATTTTACTACTCCTAAATGACCGTAATGAATTCGACTTAACATATTTTTTCTTACACTTCTTGGTACAACAATACATGAATTTTTAAATATTAATCCATTTGCTTCTGATAGTTCTCTGAAGTTAAAATATGGTTTTACCAGTTCTGGAACCAGACATTTTTCATTCGGCCATCCAGTTTTAATTAATTTTCTTAAAACTTGTAGTTCTTCATTTTTTTCTATTTCCAGTTGAAAAATTTCCATTTTGTCTTTAGACATTGGAATACATTCTACAACCAATCCAACATGAGCTTCTATGTCTCCTTCAAAGAAATCAGATCCTTTATCAGTAAATGATCTTGGTTTATATTTATCTCAAACTGATATGTATGTAATCTTATACGCATTCTTTGTAATCTTACAGGGCATTTATTTAATGGCTTTTTGAAAATTGATTCTAACGGTTTATGCTCACTTTCCACTGTAATATATTTTCCAAATACATCCTGGTGAAATTTCTCACACGCAAATGCAATAGCTAGTTTCTTTTTCAATTTGGACATAATTCTTCTTTGTATTTGTTAATGCCTTAGGTGCATATGCTACTGGTAAATTATTCTGCAATAAGACTGCTCCTAGTCCTTCTTGAGATGCATCTACATATAAAACTACTGGCATCTTTATATCATAATACTGTAAAACTGGTTTATTTATTAAGACATCTTTTAGTCTTCTAAATGCTTTTTCATGTGCAGCATTCCAGTTCCAGATAATTTGCTTTTTCAATAAATCTGTTGAACATGATGCCAGTTCTGACACATTAGGTTTAAATCTAGAAACATATGTAATCATTCATAGGAAATTTTTTAATTATTTGACATTTTTTGGTGGTTTTATATCTAGAATAGTCTTAATTTTGTCTTCATCTTGTCTTTTGTCAAACATCTTTAGAAAATATATGTTCCATATATTTTACTTCATTCAGCCCAAATTTACATTTATTTAAATTAAATTTAACATTCTTTTCTTTGGCTTTGTCCAACAACTTCTTTAATCTTAAATCGTGTTATTTTTTATCCTTTCCCCAAACTAATGAGTCATCTATATATATTTGAACTCCTTCTAAATCACCAAAAATTTCTGTGAAAAACTTCTGATGATGAACTCAGTCCATATGGCAACCTTAAAAAACAATATGTACCAAACCGAGTATTAAATGTAGTAAATTCACAACTTGAATCTGACCGTTTAATTTGCCGAAATGCTTTGTTTGCATCTAAAATACTAAACACCTTTGCATTTGTCATTTGAGATGAAATTTCTTCAAAGGTTGGTATGGGATAATGTTCTCTCAGTATATTTTGATCAAGGTGCTGAGGATTTAAACACACTCTTAAATTACCATCTTTTTTTCTTACTAATGAAATCATGAATTCTGTAGGTTGATTAACTTTCTTTATAATACCATCTTTTTTTCCATTCTTGCCAATTACTTTTTAATTGATTTAATAAGCTAAGTGAAATTTTCCTAAGAGCTCTATTTTACCAACAGCTCCTGGTTTTAATTTAATGTGATAGGTATATCCAGTTAAATTCCCAGTTCCTTTAAATAAATCTTGATATCCCTTAAAAGATTCTGGTAACTTTCCATTAGAATCAGGGTTTACTGTACAAATCCTTTGTACGAGGTTTAATTTTTGCAATGTTGGTAAACCTAAAATAGCTGGCACAGTTTTATCACATGCTACTACTTGAAATTCTACTTCATCCTTGTCCCCTTTCGATGTCTCACATAATAATTTACATTTTACGACTACATCAATTGTAGTACCATTGTAATTATTTAAAGTGACTTTTGATTTAGTTAAACATTTGTCTCTTAAATTTAATTGTGTAAATTTAGTCAATGGTAACACATTACACTGAGCACCAATATCCAACTTAACTAATAAATATTTAGGTATGTTTACTTTTAGTATTTCAAACCATTCTGTTCTATTTTTAGAAAATTGATTCTTATCTTCTACTGATCCTAAAATATATTCATTACTATTATTATACAACTCATGCTCTAAATTATTTTGTACAACATTAACATTTTTATAGGCGCACATTTTAGAAAAGTGATTTTTCTTTTTACAGTACATGCAAATCTTATTCTAAGCAACACCAGTTGTATAATTTATGAAAAGTTCCACATTTTCTACATGGTTTTGGATTATTGCATGTATTTCCTTGATAGTTTGAAGATGATTTAGTACTTTGTTGCTTTTATTTTACGCGATACGTTTTCTTACGAGGCAGACGTTTTTCCACTAAAGGTGGAATTTTATTCTGTTTGATCACTTCAATTTTATTTTCCTCAGTTAAAGTTTTCAGCTGAAGTTCTGCTAATTTAGAAGCTTTACACATTTTAATACATTTCTCCAATGTTAACTGATCTTCCCTTAATAATCTATCTTTAAGATTTTTCTTTAGAATACCACTTACTATTCTATTTCTTATTAAACTATCTTTTAATTCTGCAAATCCACAATTACTACTTAATTTCTTTAAATCTGTTAAAAAATCATCAAACGATTCACCTACATGTTGTGTTCGACAGAAAAATATATGCCTATCAACACTTTCGTTTGCTTTTGGTATGCAATAATTTTCGAAAGTTTCAACTACTTTGTCAACATCCTTCTTACCTTCTTCACTTAAATTAAAAGTATTAAACTTTTCAAGTGCTTCTTCAGAAAAAATATGCAATAAAATAGCTTCTTTAATTTCAGATGATTTAGTAATACCACCAGATGCTAACATATAAATCTGGAAATTTTGTTTTCACTTCTTCCAATTTTCGCTTAAATTACCTTCGAAATTTAGATTACTTGGTGGCTTTTATCCATTTATATTTAATTTAAAACTTTAAATAGTTTATATATATGTATTTTTAACCACTCCAAATAAAAATAAACAATGAACTTACCAGCTATGGAAGTTTTGATTTCACTGTAAACAACTTAACATCGTGTTTTAGTTTAATATCTTTAAGGTTATTCACGAGTGACGCTGTTTGGTTCTTTAAAAAAAGATTTTCTTTTTTAATCCATCGCTGGCTGCGCCACGTATCATTTTTATATGTTTGACAAATGCTCAATGATGATTACGAGATGTACACAAACATTGTTTATTCTACGTTCTACTCTAATGATTCTATATTACAGTTATGATTAAAAATAATAATAGATACAGTTACAATTACTTTTCCATTATTTGACACTTTTTTTTCTTTTCACTTCAGGAAGCATTCATGGTTAGGCTACGCTTCTTTTTCATATTCTCTACCTTAACACGGCCCCATAATTATTTATTTTTTTAAACCCATTTTTATTCCTGGCTTTAAAAAATTTCTTATCAAATACTACGGAATTAATTTTCTTTCAAACAAAAGTGCCCTCTGCTATTTGTCTTTCCTTCACACCGGAGCTTGACTTTTCGCTCTGGGATTAAAAAGACATAGTGGGTTCAAAAGAAGACATCTGTCTGTTTTATTTGTCTGTCTGTCTTTCTATCGAGAACATGCAGTAATCACCTGTTTCCACCACCGACATCTGTCTCTTTTCACTCTGTGTCTTTCTTCCGTTCCCGTTTGCAGAAAACTCATTTTGATCTTATTTTTAGATTTAAAATTTATCTACCGTTCTTTTCTTTTATTTTAATTTTTCCCTCCCTTTCTCCCTTACTTCTCTTCTCCCTCCCACAAATCCATCGCCCATTTTAATAGACTGAAAGGAAGAGAAATTGCTTGACAAGCAACATACTTCTGGAAAGCGTCCCTCACCTAGCAATCACCTTGCATTCAGGATAGGCAAAACTTTGAAATATTAAATACTTTATTTAAGGTAAACTTAAATAAAGTACCTTTAACAATATTTCTCTTACTTAACCCTCTCTTGCTATTGCCTGCTCCCCTTTCTCACTCAATATTCCCGTATTTCATTATTTCCATTTTTTCCTTCACTATTACAATTATCTTCGTTTCAATATACTACTCCTCTGAAGCTTTCCTTTACCGCGCATTTATGGATTTATATTCTTACACATTACCGTCCTCCCTGTTTTGGGAGATATCATTTATACCCAGTTTATGAGTAAGTATGGAAGAAAGGTTTGTGAGAGTGCAAAAATTTGAGTAAACTTGCACTAGAGTCTCAAGTTTTCGCAGCCGTATTCATCTTACGGACATCGGAGTCCTCATCAGGTATCTCTCTCTCTCTCTCTTTTTCCCCCTCTTACTTTCCTACATCAACTTCTCTTGCTACTTCCTCTCATCTAATTTATCTCAACCTTTCTTTGAAGAGCTGATATCGACGCATTAACCAATCTAGACTGACATTTAGATTGCTGTGAGTTGAAAGACGAACTGCTTTGGCATCCTCAAAGTTTCGGGAGCCGCCTAGGACATCCTGATCGAGACAGTAAGCAATGAACAAAGATCGGTTTGAAACACTTATGTATACCCGTAATACTTTTTATTATCCTTCCAAGTATTTATTACCTGTAAGTTTCAAATTGCACTACTTCTCCAATATGCTTTTGTTTATTTTGCTTATGTTCTTCCCTTAGATAAGCGAAACTGTACTCATTTAAAATGCACTTGTGTGCCACTGTATGGAACAGAAGTATATTCATAATACACAAAGTGTATGTACAAATGTACTCGCATGTGTGCGTTTGTGTATTTGATACATTTGCGCAAAACATATGCATATGTATAACTGGGCATATGTGCCTGCTTACTATGTCTCCTATCTATTAGCTAGATTCTCACTTTAGTTTCCTGTTACTGCATCTGCAGCTTGCCTTTCTGAATTTTTCTCTTCCCACTTCTACGCACACCCACATTTCTGTATTGGGAAGCATATTTTGCAGGTGTTGTTTGCATATTTTTACTTTTGTTTTGTGAATAATTTTCTTCTTAGCTTATTGTATTCTATCTTGATCATTGCCACCCCTTAGAACTAGCTCAAATGCAATACATTTTCTGGAGCGCCCCACTTCTGATCAGGAATTTTTCTGCATCGTTTCCCCTCTGATAAGTAACAAATGTTCTGCAGTGCTTATAGCTCTGAAACGAAGCATCTCTTTTCAACTCTGTCCATTTCGTCATTTTTTCATTATTGTCATCACTTCTGTCATTACCAAACACGCTCACTACAAACACCTGGGCGACACTGTTTACTGTAAATAAACTCAGATCCTTCCCTTCTTATTACACTCATGGTCACAATCCTCGCAAGGAAATTTTCAATTTTTTCCCCCTTCTTCATTCTACAGACCCTTTTTAGTCCAAAGGGGTTTAATAACAATAGTCATTCAGGGACACCTGAAGGACTATGGTTTTCGTTTTGCGATTTTGTGTTGGAAACATTAAAAGTCTGAATCATTTTTTAAACTGTTGCGACAAAATATTTCAGCCCTGTATCATATTTAAAGAAATTAAATAATGAAGAATTTGCGTAAATGTATGTATATTTCTCCAAATGTGATAAAGCAACGGTACCTAGAGCCATCCAATTTTGATTAAAGTACGTTTCCACCCGAATATGCGCATCTGGAAGTCCGAATTTGGAATTTATTTTATTATCTATTTCCTAATTTGTAAAAATTTAATGAATTTTTCATGAACAAACTCAAATGATTTAAAATTGAGCAATGGCAACACTCTACGGAAGGGGGGGACCTTTTTATCTAAAGCGCGCGGAACTGTGCGTTGGAAACTCCAAAGATATACTCATTTTAAAATTTTTTTGCGATATTGCTGTTGAATTGAATTATGGTTTAAGTGTGAAGAACATTATATTTAATAAATAAGGTAAAAAATAAAAAGCTAAAAATGCCCCTTTGGACGTAATTTAAAATCCGAAATCTTTCAGATTTTTATTTTATTTTATTTACAACTAATTATTTTCTTATTAATTTTATTTATTTGTTTATCTTTTCTTTCACATGTAGCATTCATTTCATTTTACACTGGTGTGCAAAAATTAAGGACGAAGTCGAAAAATTAGCATATCAACTGAGCGAAGAGGCAGAGCGGACGGAAAGACCAATCAGGAGATTAAGTAAGGTGATGTACGGTAGCATATGCGCAGATATGCAGGTAGACGTAATGGGGGAGTGTCTGAGTAGTATAAAGCATGTTGTCGGTGTAAGATCAGTATTTCTGGCAAAGAGATTGCACGCCGTATAGCAGTTAAAATCACACCGAGTTGCTGCCTCAGCGAGAATTGGCGAATAATCAATCTGTTAGACGACATCTGGATGCTTTTACCCGAGGTCGAATCATTGGGAAGTTGGAGGAAGGCCGCAGTGTGACAAGTGTGGCTGCAGAATTCGGAATTGCTCACAGCATCGTTTCACGACTTTGGAGACAATTTCAAACTACAGGAACAGCTATCCGGGGGTTTAGTAGTGGTCGTCCACGAGGAACCACACCCGCAGATGACCGGTATATTGCCTTACAGGCCAGAAGAAACAGGCGGCAGACAGCGGGAGAAATCGCTAGACACACGACACAGGCGACTGGACGACCGATATCGCGTTTTACCGTGGCCAGAAGACTGCACGGTGGTGGTCTGTTTGCACGACGCCCTGTACGGTGTGTACCTCTAACGCCTGCCCATCGGAGAAGGCGTTCTCTGTGGTGCCGGGAACACCGGAATTGGAGAGACAATGAATGGGGACGAGTACTCTTTACAGATGAGAGCAGATTTAGTCTGAGTTGCGATTCTAGACACATACACATCTGGACAGAGCGGGGAACACGCAATAACCCCTTCAACATCATCAAAAGGGACTGTTTTGGAGGTCGCGGAGTTCTCGTTCGAGCAGACATAATGCTTGGTAGCCGGACCGACTTCATATCTCCCAAAGAAGTTCGTCACCTGGGACTGCTATTGTAACGAGGTTCTTCTTCCTTACATGCGTCTTTTCACAAGGGCTATGGGTCCTCAGTTCCTCTTCATGGACGACAACGCTCCACCTCATCGCACAGTTACTGTCGAAGAGCTGTTGGACAGTGAAGATATTGAACACATGGATTGGTCGGTAAGGTCTGGATCTAAATTCCGTCAAGCATGTACGGAACGTACTAGGGAGACCCGTGGCAGCACGTAACTTATCGCCAGTAACGATTCCGAAACTGCGATTGGTGCTACAAGAGGAACGAGCAGCAGTGTCTCAACAGCTCATTAACAACCACATATCCGGCATGCACAAATGATGTGAAACCTGCCTAGCAGTCAGGGGAGATCATATCCCCTATTAAAGACCGGATGTTTCTTGCTGGACACCCATCACAGGGATGTTTCGGCCTTCAGTCGCATTGCTCTCCATGCTACTTTTTCAATAAAGCTTCTTTTTATCCCTCTGATTTCTCTTTTAGTAAGTGTTGCTTACATTACTCATGTCCTTACGTATTGGGGATCTTATGGTATTAAATGTGTTGATTTGGAAAGCTTTTGTACAAAGTTATATTGAAAAAACCGTCTCGTCCTTAATTTTTGCACACCAGTGTATTTTGTCCCATATTTTTTTCAAAACTCCGTCTTTCTTCCATCTTTCAAGCTAGTATAAAAATACGAAGTTCTTTTTTACTTTCCTCTGAAGTAGAAACTTATCCTCTGTCTATATATCTTTCCTTCGCACCTAAGCTTGATTTTTCGCTTTACGGGCAGAAAGACTTCGCCGGTGCAAAACAGGACACCTGTATGTCTATCTGAGTTTACTTAGGTCCATAGAAGGGGCGCTGCCATCACGAATGAAGGAGGCAGTATTTGAGCAGAGCTCCGAAATTTTTAAATGTATATTCACTATTTGCCACCTCCCTAAAAAGGTTTTTTTCCTCTTCACGGTGTCATTCCATCAAAGGGAGAGGATTCCTGTGTCTAAAAGCAACTTGTTCTTCGCTCATCATTTTAATTTATTTTTAATTAATTCTAAAAATTTAAAAGAACTGTTTTCAATTCATGAAGAAAATATCTATCTGTGGACTGACAGTATGATAGTGCTCCTGAACGTTGGAAAATGTTTGTAAAAAATCGAGCATTTGAAATACAATCATTAACTTTCCCAAGTAACTGGAGACATTGTAATGGGAAGTCCAACACAGCAGACATTTTATCTCGAGGATGTTCAGCAGAATATTTGTTGTCTTCAAAATTTATGGCGCTTTGGACCAGGCTGGTTAGTTGAATCAGTGAGTGCTTGGCCTAGTAAATTTATTGCGTCAACTGAGTTTTCTGATGCTGAAACAGAGCGGAAAAAATGTTTAAATGATACCACAATACTATCATCTATTGCAGAAGAATCTAATCCTCTGTTGAATTTTGAAAAATATAGTAAATTAATTAGAGTGACTGCATGGATATTTAGATTTTTCACAATCTGAAAAATAAGTTATACTGACTGAAATTGAAAGGCTGATAAATCGTCGACCCTTGACTTACATCCAAGATAATGAGCTCAAAGTTCTCTCACCTGCTCCTTTTCTGCTGGGACAGAAACTTGCTAATTTTTCTTCCTGTCAGATACACTGATAAAGTGTGTAGCACTAAACAGATTCTTTTAAAAGCGCATCTATATCGTGACAAACTATTAAATAACTTTTGGAAACTTTTCTGTAAATATTATTTGTTGAATCTGAAATCTGCAAATTGCGTGAACAATCACCGTGCGAAACACGACTTCAATGTAAACGATATCGTGTTAATACATGATGAACACTTGCCACGTAATATGTGAAGATTAGGAAGAGTTCTCCAAATTTTTACTGGTAGAGATGGACTGATTCGCAATTGTGAAATAAAGACTGAAAAAGGCATTATAAAGATACCTTTACAGTTATTAGTTAAGTTAGAATGCTAAAAGTATTAATATTGCGTGATAGTATACTTCCTGAAAACGTAATTTTGATGCTTGTATGCATATTTAATATCCAAAGTTAAAATGCACATATTAGAACATTTTAAGGTCGTAGAAATGTATCAGTGTATTTAAAATTTAAATTAATTTTGAAAAAAAAAGACCGGTTTCTGGTAATAGTATTTTAGTTGGATTATTAAAATGTTATTTGTTTAATATTAGCTTGAGTTATAGAGACTCTTGTTTAAAATACCTTATGCTTGAAGAGAAATGCTACAATAATTCTTGATAAATGAAAATTTATTTGAAATTCTTGAAACATAAGGTAAGTTTTTACATGTTCTTGATGTTTATGTGACATTTCCTTGATTACTGTAAGATATTGATTATTGTTTTTTATGTTTATATGATTTTCCTTGATTGTTTACGTGACATTTCCTTGATATTTACTTGAACTTATATTGACATGCGTAATGATTCTTGAAAATGTTCATGTATCACTGGTAATCTTGATTGTTTTGAACTACTGTTCAGCTTGGCCCAGTGTGTAAGAAATTTTATCCGGAAATATATTTTAATCGCCAGTAGTTGCGTAAATTCTTCATGAGGTATATTTCTTTTCTTCGATCTGGCAGCGCCAGTTGAATACGTGTGGGAATTGAATAAACTAGAAGCTGAAACCTGAGTTGCATGTTTTTTGCCTTTTTGATTGTGCTGCGATTTTAACTGAATAATGAGTCTTGATACAGGATAACATGAAACCTTGTGTGTTATATTATAATAAATTATACTGCCCTCTGAAACAAATTAAGCATCGCCATACTTCTGCTGGAAGTGGCCAAAGCTTTTAATCGCGTCTGGCATATGGGGCTGCTGTACAAGCTGACAACTCAATATCTCATGAGAGATCTTCCTCATCTTGAAATCTTTCCTTGAAAATACTATCATCTCAGTGAACAGTGAACTAGGAAAACTACTGTACTCGACCATATCCCATCCGCGCTGGTGACCCACAAAGGTCTATTTTAGACCATTGCTATACTTAATATATGTTTACGACTTTTCAAACTTCTCACAGGACCCAAACTTCATGCTAGCGTCTTATACTGACGACACAACACTTATCGAGAAATCCAGGAAACCGAATTATGCCCTCCTAAAACGCCAAACTAAGATTCCTGATATCGAAAAGTGGTAAGGTCAATGGAAAACTAGCATCAAACCCTTCAAATCCCAGATTCTGCTCATAAGAAAATATAAACGTCTGGACTCAGTTACAAGTGCAGTTATTCATTTCGGTCAGCAAATCCCCTTGGAGTGAGCGTTCAACAAATACTATACCTAGTCCACCCACATCAACAAAACTCGTGGAAAAGCTGTGTCAGTAAAAGCCAACTTATACTCAAGGCCTGCCAGTTTGAAAATATTCTTTTGCATTTTCGGTGGCCTCCGTGAAATTTCTACTGATCGCAAGAATGCGTTACTCTATGCGATGTTTACAATGAGCAGAAATATATACCAGAGATAAATATTGTCTTGTTACATGCAAAATTTAAAAGCGATTAATCTGTAGTAGTCAGAAATTATACATTTCTTTTTATAAAAATATTTTTATTTAGAATGAAAGCATGAAATTTCAAGTTATCCCACTTTTTTTAACATATAAACGCGAGCTGCTTGATCTCAGTTTTAATTCCTGCTTGCATCTAGATATACGTTATTTGAATTGTTCTTATTCGAGCTATTTATTCTAATTTAGAGTTAATTTAGAGCATATGTTTTACGTTTGAATTATTTATGTACTACGAAGTTAGAAGAGACCTTCAAAACATATAGTATTTCAGAGCAAAATTTTCATCATATTATCATCCGTTCGCAAAAAGCAATTTATTAGCCCCTATTAAATCTGTAATTAACATATTGTTACGGATTTTGTATTTATTTAGCTATTTTTAGTGGAATTATAATTGAAATTGTTTTATATTCCCGTGCAATGCAGCACGAGACTTATCTGAATAGAAAGCTACGCCGCCAAAGTTAAAGTACAGGAGCACGCGCATTTAACATTTAATCAATAAATATCTCGTAATTCTACTCTTTTGCTATCCAGAGAAATCGAGAAAATCAAAACTACCAGAATGTTCTCATTCTTGATTAAAAATTCCTATAAAAGCCAGATTAAAACACCTCAAGTTCAGTAGTTTATGAGTTGTTTATTTGGTGTTGTTATTGACTGCAGTGAATTCGCGGTGAGATCGGATTAGCTTTCTCCGCATTTTTAATTGAGTTCTATTTATATTTTAGTAGTTTAACATATAAATACTGCGAGATATTGCGATACTGTACGAATATCTCCAAGGGAATTTCAGCATTTTTATTCATTTCTTGGGATAAGAATAAATTTTATTAACTTTTCATCGACTTGTGCATTCAATCTATTACGAACCCCTATGCCGGCAACAATTTTTGGTGCCAGGAGTGGGATTTGAGTGCCAGTCAAAAGAGCGACGGAAGAACAATTGAGACAGCTCGTTACTGTTTTTTCTGTATTTCAAGAAAAGATTTAAGTTAGCAAAGCAGCCTTTAAAGAAGAGATTAAAGCGGGTCAAGAGGAAATGAAAAGAGAAATTACCTGCATAATAGAAACCAAATTCGAGGCTATGGAGAGTAGAATAGACGCTCTCGAAAATAAAGTAGAATAATTTCGAGAAATTGTTTCTTCTGTGAAAGAACAAATAGAAGAGAGAGTTTCTGCTGTGGAACAAAGAATCAAAGGAAGAGCTTCGGCCGTCGAACAGCAAATTGAAGAAAACGTTTCTGTCGTCCAAGGACATATCGAAGAACAAATTGATGACAGGATTTCTGCAATTGCCTAAAGAGTTGTTAATTTAAAGAAATTCGTAGCGACGGCAAAGAGCAATTCGGATGGTTTTAAATTTCTACCCATGCCTACTCGTCCCTCTCTGAAGCTATCAACATATAACGAAAGACCTCCTGGCAAGTGTATAAGACACAATTTTCTATAGTTGTGGAGGCGAATGGATTAGATTCTCAAGCTAAGGACTGTCATCTCGCCGTTTCTGAGAGAGCAGACGCAGCGGATATCCTCAGACTCTTCCCGAAAACCAGAGATTAGACTTCGAAGCTCTATCCGGTGCATTGGAGCTGCGCTTTAGCTAGAAATGTTTGAAAGATTACAGAACGCAAGTACTAGACCCCCGTCCTGGGTCTGCCTTTCGGGGTGAGCGTGTCCAAGCTCCTGAGACCCTCTCATCGACGACGCAGACCCCACAGTCCCCGCCCGGCCTTATACAAAGCATTGGGACAAGCAGTCCCCGACACTGGAACTATGAGGGTCAAACCCCCGACGACGAGGCCGGTGATCTCCGATCTAGCTCCACCACAGACAGAGAAACGGACACGACAGAACCTGTACGGTCCCTGCCAAGCCTAAACCAACCTGAGAATAAACTCGGGCTCTAGTCCTGTGAAGACAACTTATATGCCCCCGTGGTTGAGACTGTCTAAGTACAAATCCTAGCTAGTACTTCCCAGGAATTCTCCTGAGTCAACCCCCGGGGGGGATTTGAAAGATTACAGCACGCTTCAATTAAGGTCCCGTCAACAGAAGCCCACCGAAACAGTCAGGAGCTCGTTACGGATGTTAAAAGGCTGTCTCACCTCGCCTTTACGGAGCGTCCGAGAGAAACGAGGGAAATCCTGTCCATACAATACATTATCGATGGCATCCGGGATCCCGAAATGCAGAAAGCTCTGAGAATGGCAGATGTGAAGGATTTAAAAAGCGCTCTAGTCTGCGAAATGAAATTCGAGACAGCGCAGCAAGCAACTCGTAGAGACCGCCACCCAATCAAAGCTGCTCAAGTCCAGGAGACAGTGGATCAAGTAACTATTCGTCTAGACGATTTAACTAGACAACTCAATGCCTTGAGACGGAAAACTGGTGACAAGAAACCGGCCGTAAAGTGCTGCAACTGCGGTGCTGAAAAGCACATACGAAGAAACTGCAGAACACCCCAAGGCACGGATGTTAAGACCGCGCCCATCAAGAAGGAGGGAAACTAATTTTCAGCCATATCACGGACTGAAGGTGGTCAGATAATGAAAAGTCCAGTTTAAAGCGCTTCAGATTTCTGCAGGGAGCGGCGGCAATAATGGAATTTTCATCGTGAGACGCATCAATGGAGTTCTTTGTAATATAACTATCGATACAGAAGCCAATGTTACCATCATTCGAAAAGATGTGGCTCAAAGTTGAAAGCAAACTCATCTGGACGACGCCCTGCGTTAAACTCCAGACTGTCTCAGGCCAGAAGATCGGCATTGACGGAAAAGTAAACGTTAATATCACTTTACTAATACTTACTTAAGTGCCACCTACCATCACACGGCATATATGGCAGAGATTGCAGACCCTTACATACTCGGATTGGACTTTCTAAGGAAACACAAATTTTCCTTGGACTTTAAAAATAACGAACTGCATTCCGCCTCCGATAACATAACCCTATTCGCAATTAATTGTGAAGTCGTTAAATCTGTCCAACAAATCATAGCTCAAGACGATATCACAATACCCGCAAAACCAGAGTTTTTACTTCCTGTATCCATAGCCAAAAATAGAAATTTCCGTTACGTCATCATGGCATATCCCAAGAACTGTAACATCCCAAAAGGAGCTCTGTACTGGTCGACCTATCACGAACCATTATTCCGGTGAGAATTGCCAAAGTAACTGAAAAGGCGAGAGTAATTAAAAAAATGAAGTGGTTGCAGCATGTTCTCAAGTGACCAGCGTTAAACGAAACATTGACACTCCAGAATCCGTGTCTTCAGACATCATACATCGGAATTATTGCAAAATGCGCAATTAAACGATGAAAAGTGGAGTGCTGCCGAACGTGTCATTAACGATGTCTTCTAGACGTCATTAAAATCAAAATGTTAACCTATGGGAAAATGGAAAGGTAAGACATCATTTTTTAAACAAAAGGTTTTTTTAGTTCTTAGTTCTTAGCCAGAGATTTTTATCTTTGAAAAATTTTATCAGCCCATAAGTCTTAAGTATTTCTTTCCCAATTATCTCAGGGTTATCTACAAAAGCATTCTGGCATTCAGTTCAGAGTTTACATTGCTACGTGCTCTTGTAGATCCCTTACATCTGAAAAAGCCTTCCTACCTTCATGGCCGATGTTGTAAAGAATACTTTAAATTGAAACTGAATGAATAGAAACGATGAGGGATTATAAGAATGATGATTATGCACGATGTTGTAAAGAATATTTTTCAGTGACTCACTTTTTCCATAGATGTGGTCCCAAAAGATTGCGAAACGGTCACCCGAATCTGCCGTTTGGAATCATCCTGGAAAAGCAATTAGGAATGGTTTATCTGAAGACTTGTTAAAACCAATAAAATGGATCCCTTTCGAATATATCAATGGAACTGTCCGAGATGTTCTGGCGATGGCCTGATCTAAAAATACCTAATGTCTTTACACCTGAATTAAAAAGGATGTGGACCACTAGGATCGCCTTTTAAAAAGGCCCGCCTTATTCGTATGGTCAGCAGAGGTTCTGTGAAGTCGTTTTTCATGTCTATCCAAAAAATACCTAATATCTGTACAACCTGATGATAAACCTGAGCGGTGGGACCTCAACGACGTTGTTGGAATCTACAAACACTTCTAGCATCTCAACTGAACATGAAATCTTCTCGAGGTGTCAACTGAATATGGTCTGTAAACACTTCAACGGTATGGTTTGGAATGCAGTGGTTCGAACCTCTCAATGGAAGAGGGATCTTTGAACGATATGACATAAAGCGAACCATAAATCTTTGAACAGTATGATTTCCTATATATCTTTGAACGGTATGAGTTTATGTGCATCCATAAATTTTCCCTCATATCTTTCTTAAACTTCAACGGCAAATAAATCTTTGAACAGTGTTGTTGGAATGCGGGTGTGATTTTTATTCTCATCACTAAAAAGTAGGATCTTATAAGCCCATGCCTTCAAGGTCAACACACTCGACCGAGTAGTTCCGGCGTCCAAAAAATATCTTATGTTACCCGAACCAAAAAGTGATGGACCACCGGGATCACCCTTTAAACGATCCCACCCATGCTTTAGAGGTCGACCGAGAGGTCTCCTGCTTTAAAAGAAATACCTAATGTCTCTACAACCTGATGAGAAACTACCATATGTATGGGAGATTTCCTTTTGTCACACCTGAACGATGGAAATAAATCTTTTGAATACCTAAATGAAAGTCTTCAACGGCATGGTTTGAAGTCAAAACGGAACACACTTGTTAAGTCTACTAACGGGTTTCGATATACCAAGTGAGATGAAGAAGGAAAATATTTTAAAATTTCATAAAACACTTTTCTATGAAGAAAATTTCGATGAAGTGAAACACAAAAGAATACAAGGACCCTTTCCAGACTTCTTCAACAGCACAGAGGGATTTGAAGCGAAACTTGGATTGCTTAAACAAATAACGGAAAGTCCATTCCAAAAAAATTTCGGCTGGAAAATGTTTCTCAGAGAAAATCTGAAACACATATTAAAAAAAACTTTTTGTTAACCCATTCGACTGGGGGTGGTAACTAGTCGTCCTGGATCTCTGAATGCCCAGGTGATGAGTGAGAGAGCGAAAAAGTGAAGCTTCAAACTGGCGTCCTTGGTCAGTTGTCACAGTAGAGGGCACTCCATACCTGAAGACCCAGCATGTGAAAAATGTTTCTGCAACAGTTTCAGCAGAGATATCCTTGAGTGGTTGAGCTTCTGGCCATCGAGAGAAACGATCAATTAAAGTCAAGCAGTAAGAATAACCATTTGAGGGAGGGAGAGGGCCTATAAGGTCGAAATGAACATGGTCAAATCTTTGAGAAGGCTCCTTAAAACTTGCCAAAGGTGCTTTTGTATGGCGATGAATTTTAGCCTTTTGACATGGGATGCAACACTTGGTCCATTCAGCTATATCCGATAACATTTTAGGCCAAACAAATCGTGACCGCACAATGTGTTGTGTTCTGCTGATCGGGTGGAGGCATCGCTAGTATGTGGAAATAGTTCCGGAGAGCAGAAACAAAATAATCGTAATTATCCAGAAAGCGAAGTCGCCACAGTGGCATAGGCTTATCACAGCAAGGCTTAGCGAAGCATGTGACCAATTAACATAACTTAATTTTTGTCCATAGGTCACCAATTACGGCAGGTTGTGTTCTGTATGGTCACAAAATAAATTACTTATTAAATCAATCACTTTTATTTTCATTTTTTTTTTGCGAAGAGAAAAAAAGAACATACTACAAAAACATATCACGCCGCGTTCATGCACGCTAGCGATAACAGCACAAGCACGAGGAAAAACTAAACTACAACAAATCAGTTCACTTTACTTGAGAGAAATGTACAGAGTTTAGTTGCAGCACTGCTATACATGATAACACAAACAGTTAACATTTAATTTAAAAGTTCGTTGCATGGTTGCTGCAAGCTGAAAGATCTGCATCTGGAATAACAATATTTGATAAAATGAGAATTAAACGTTTTGACTGAAATTCAAATCATTGTCAAACCGAAACTAAAATTTACATTACTAAACATTTCTCTAAACATTTCAGTATGCACAACCATTGATTATGATCTTTGCCTAGGTACAAAAAATAGAGTTTCATGTGGGAAGAATGTTTATTAAGCATATTATTGTGAATAATTGCAAAATCTGTAGAAGTAATCGCATTAAACTGTCTGACTTGCTTAGGGTTATAAATTAATTTTAAAGGAGTTCTGCAGAAGTTGAGACAAGTCTCCTAACCAAGCAAGAGGCTGAAGATTCACTACACTAAAAATAAAATCCTTGTAAAATTCTTCCACAGATTAAAAGAGCTCTATATGAATTGCAACGCGAAACGGGTTTCCTCATCAGTTACTCATGCCATTGAAAGAAGGAATAAAAGTAGTACCCTACAATGAATAGCAAATCTTCCAGGTGTATCATAATTGTTGTGAACAATGGGATCACACAGGAATGTAAGCAGATACTGCTTGAAATAAAATTAACTTTGTAGAAAAAATATTCGGGAGAATAATTGAATAAAAATATTAGCAATGTGTTTTAGATTAATTTCGTATTAGAGTATTATGAGGATTATTACTTGTTCAAAAAGTAATATAACTCTTAATTTTATGTACTTGTTGCTCTGACAATTTTAGCTCTGACAATTTTCTCGTATTTCAGCTATCAGTGGACAGTTTGAAATCTATCAAATTTTTACATACATAATATGAGAAATTAAATTAGCTATTAATAAAGAAACGTAGCACTGCATGATTTCTATTTCAAATTCCATTTGTATTCAAAAATTAAACTATATTTATTCAAAGCAAGTCACATTTCAGACAGCAAAGGAACGCAAGTAGCTCGCAACCCGCTGTTAAGGTTTCGGAGAGCCGCAGGTGACTTACAAGTCGCAGTTTGCCCATGTCTGGCATATAATAATGACATACATGACATGAATCAGATATAAAATTTTGAGACTGTTAGTACTGAATACTAAGTATTTCAATATCACCGACAACATATAATAAAGACATACGACATTAATTACAGTGAATCATATATAAAATTTTGAGACTGTTAATGCTGAATACCAAGTACTCCAATATCACTGACAGCAGATAATAATGACACACATGACACTAATCACAAAGAATCATATGTAAACTTTTTTTTTTTAGCAATCTTGCTTTTATGCAAGAAGAAAGGAGATGAGGACTATGTAAACTTTTGAGACTGTTAATAGTCTCTTCTTAGGTGACCGAAGGCCACGAGGCATGGGTACGTGGGCCGAAGACAACAACAAGATATTGTACAAACAAGATATACACTAACATGATATTGTAAAGCAAGGATGTCAAACTCGCGGCCCACAACAAATATTTTTGCGGCCCGGCCAATATATCAGCAAATAATAATATATAATAATAAAATAACATATCGACGAAGAAAAAAATGAAATGTTTGCTGCTAAGTTAAAGTGACCACACGTCCCGAATTTGGCGGGACAATCCCGCGTCCCGCCGATTTTTAAAAATGCCCCGCTTTTTAGAAAATATCTTCATTTCTTATTTTAAATGTACTGTAAAAATATATTACCTATTATTTATTAATTATTCTAGTGGATATGAAGAAATAAAAAATACAAAAATAAAAAGCACATAAAATGCATGCAGAATAAACTAAATCAAAATGTACCGAGTTAGATTTACTCAGTGGCATTCAATCATTGTCGTTACGTTTCGACAAAGAATATGTATTGTTAAGAAAGAAAGCTTCGCCAAAGCATAAGTAGCTTCATCACATTGTAGAGGGAAGCAGTTGCGCATGCGCGAAATAGCTGTGGAAGCAAATTCAACCTTAATACCAATTTTGCGCATGCGCAGAATAGTTGTCGAACCGGTGTCGAAGGTCGAAGGTCACGTTTGTGTAGAGTTCATACTTCTGTGACACCATTTTTTTTTTTTTTTCATCTGTATCGACGTAAATCAAATCCGTGCTGGTCTCGTCTTAATGCAGATAAGTGCGGACTGCCGTTAAACATTGCGGTTTGTTGTTTTTAACTTGATGTTCGACTCATTATTTGATTGACGAAGGAAGGGCAGTAGTCGCTGCAGCGTAAGGGTCAATAATGTAAAATTTAGTACTCTGTTTTAGCTTTGTAGTAAATTATTTATTTCTAGCATTTACCCATAAAATAAAAGATGAGTAAAAAAAGAGAATGCAAATTTATTGATGAGCTAAGCAGAGAATTTCTATTTATTAAAAAAAAAAAAAAAAA
>KK114575.1:253395-263407 GCA_000611955.2 Stegodyphus mimosarum
GGAAAGCCGTAAAATTAATTAATTAATTTTATAGAGAAAACTGATGCATATTCTGAGAATTCTGAATATTCTGAGACAATTACATTGGAAAAACTCTTACTATCAAAAACTTATGAAG
The DNA here is from genome assembly GCA_000611955.2 of Stegodyphus mimosarum. NCBI lineage: Eukaryota > Metazoa > Arthropoda > Arachnida > Araneae > Eresidae > Stegodyphus > Stegodyphus mimosarum. The sequence goes on from KK114575.1 coordinate 253,514, forward strand.
ACATTTTTAATTAATTGCATAGCAAATTTCGCTTCGTAAGAACTATTCCGTAAATTGTGCTTAACAGCACTATACCTTGTTTATTTCTCAGATTCAAAATATTGCATAATAAGTTGTAAAATGGAACTTTAAAATATGACAGCGAAAAATAAAAATATTTTATCTGAATGTTATTTTTAAATATAATTTCGGAACAGCTTGAGTATAGGACCCCATTGGCAATTTTTGGATTGGCGACCGAAAAATGTCGCCAAGCCATGGAAAAGCAGTTAAAATTGAAAACACAAGTTAGAAAGCGAGTTTTAACCAGAAAAAAACTGTAGAATATATATACAGCAAATTTGAAGGTACATAAGTAAGCGGGGGCATATTTTAAAAAGTAATATTGAAAATACCAGTTTAGCCTTAGAAAAGCAGTTAAAATTGAAAATAGAAGTTAGAATGTACATTTTAACAAGAAAAATTTTCAGCACAAATTTAGGATATATATTTAAGTAGTGAAATTGCAAATAAATAAATAAGTGGAGGCATATTTTTAGCAGTTATACCGAAAATACAAATTTTAAGCTGTTAAATTGAAAATAGGAGTTCAGAATACATGTTTAAATTAAAAACATGAAAATAGGAGTTAAGAATGCATGTTTAAATTAAAAAGAAAGAATAGTCTGAAAATACACAAATACATGGAGGCATATTTTAAGCAGTAATATTGAAAATGCAAGTTTTAAATTGTAAAACTGAAAACAGAAGTTCAGAATACATGTTTACATTAAAAATAAAGTAAAGAAATGCTGGAAATTTAATAAAGTTTACAAAATCATGGTAAATTTACAAATAAATCCTAAACTCTGCCCAGTTTATGTCCCTTACAATTTCCAGAAATTTGTTGAATACATCAATATTTTTCTCCTTGCAAGATTTAGTGAAAATACAGACAGAGTTGCCGAAATGAAGTATTCTAGAATTCGCTGGGTTACCAGAAAAATACAGTCCGAAAAGTGCGCCAAGCTGAAAATCGCCAATGGGGTCCTATACTCAAGCTGTATCATAATTTCAATATATTACCATTATTTTAATGAAATTTATTAATGTTACAATGTATTAAAAAAATCGTCGAAAAATTCCCAGATCTCGGAATTAAAAATTTTCTACAAAAACTGATCTTAAAATCGACAAAATGTTGATAAGTCGCCAAATTTAGAACCGTTAAATAAAAAACTTCACATCACCAAAAGTGAAAAGTTGTTTAAGAGCTTTTTAAGAGTATCACACTATTTATGTTAGAAATAAAAATAAATAATAACACATGAACCCATTCAGTAATTCAAAAGATAGCCATATATAAAATTTAGTGAATCGCCAAAAATGTTTCTCCAAAAGCTAATTCACACTCAAATTGGCAGTCGTAAAAACAGACAGAAATTTCAGATGATTAAAATTAAGGACCTTCTGTCGTTTTGGCCGAAATTAAGGATTTTTAAGGACCAAAAATGGATCCCAAAAAACATAAGGACTTTTACGAACTCTTAAGGACCGTACGAACACTGTGTATGGTAGGTACGGTGTGATAAATGCTTTTATAACTTAATTATAATTCTCATTTCATCCCATTTGTCCCGCTTTGTCTCAATGAAAATGTGGTCACTTTATGCTAAGTAATTAACGATAATTTATTCAGTGTTGTTAGATTACTCACAGCGAGCTGACATACACTCTACTTAAATTACAAATGCGTGTGAGTAGCTTGCGTTCAGCTACCTTCGGCTTTTGGGGGACACGTGCACTCAGAACGCAAAGTTACGCATCCCTCGATAGCCGAATGTGGCCGAACTCATGGTCTCAGTTTTCCAATCATAGTTTTGTACGATATATTAGTGCATGCATGTGCATGCACTTTGCTTTATTATTAATTATTACTTAATTCATATTGTTACGGATTTCATAGTTATTTATTTAGTTAGTTTTTTTAATTTAGAATTGTAATTAGATTTGCTTCATGTTGCCTTAGCAACGCACAGGGCTAAAGAAAAAGAAGGGCTGGGTCATCCCTTTGAGGGGAATGATGCCGACACGAACGCTTTTGGGGAGCAATGTGACGTCACTGGGTTCCTCACATGGACCTTATAAGAGACGATACGATTCCTCACCTCGTCGCATATCTATGTCAGACTTAAATGTTTTTAATTACATGATACTGGAAGAGGACTCACTGATTAGACCCTATGCGGCCCACCTCACTAGGGACTTAAACTTCCCAACCTAACTGTCTTAGTTACACAGATTGCTAGTGTTTTTCGCTTTTTCTCACTTTAATGTTTTCTTAAGTCTTTCTTACCCCTTTACTTTAGATTGTACTTTCTACCTACACTAATTCGATAACTAAATCCCCTACAGCTTACGTTTTTCCTGTTTCACACTGACCCTTGTTGTCTCTGTTTTTCAACTTGTGTATACTCGTTATTTGTTATGCTGCTATCCTCACGGCTCCTGTGTCTTGCGCATTCCGCTCTTCTGCTGTCTGCCTCTCTGGCTTTGTGCGTCCTGTTCGCCCCCTGTTTTCACCGAAGACCTTCCTTTACCTGTCATAGCTTCAAAGTCATGTGCCCTCTGGGCTTTATTTTCCTGAGCCGGACAGATCGCGCTTCGTGCGATATTTCGGCCATACTTGCACGGAACGGAACGGAACCTCGTCGCATATCGGGGAGACTTCGTTGGTGATGGTTGAACTTATCTGAGCTCCGCCAGATCCGGTTGCTTCGTTGTGCTAAGCCTACCACGTGTAGTGCTGCCTATGTACGCCTGTCTCTGATTATACCATATTGCTATAAACTGCATTTGTTAATGCATCTTGGATTAAGTATTATTTTGTGAATAGCTGATATGCATTCACATTAATTTATTTTAATTTTTTGGATTTTTAAAGAATTTTAGAATTAGGTAATTACCTCGTCTTGCCATTAGCCTGATTGCTGTGCGTTAATGCGCGTAAGTTAATTGCGTTAAATTTTGCGCGATTTTTAATTGCTTAAATTTAATTCTGATTTAATTTTAATTTAAATTTTATTTTTGCTGGATTTTATGCACTTATAGTTACCCCCAAGCTCTCGCTTCAGGCGATTGTCAGGGGCCTTAAGTGTACTCCGCCTACGCATCCGTCTGCCGAGAAGGCCATTGAGTCAGGGCTCGGTTCCGGGGCGTAGGACGCTGCGATTTTTGGGCGCAGGATTTGATTTATACATGCGATAACATGGAGAGGCTCGTCGAGCACTACCACTCGCAAATCACAGAGTTAGAACTTGCCAGAGATAGCAAGGGTTCTTTCACAGATGTGGAAGAAAAATTCTATAACTTTCTCATTTGTTCCCTAGATATGCTACATGCAATTCAGAATGAGGTAAGTAATAAAGCTAAAACTTCTGATCAGGTAAATGAAAATGCTAGTACTAGTCATGCACTAGTACAGGATAATGAAAATGCTAGTACTAGTTATACACTAGTACAGGATAATGAAAATGAAAAGAGGGCCCATAGCCCCATACATTTACACACTGATACAACTGCAAGCGAGAATGATGAAATCACCCTGGACCAAGATCTTAGTTCAGAGGATGAAATTCCCAAACGGCGCCGAGGAGATCAAACTATCAGGACAAAGACTGTTAGGCAAGCTGCCAAAAAAGCTAAGTTAAGCACCCAGACTCAGATCATCTCACCGATGATCAAGACAAATAATTCACAGGTGTCAGGTAAGGTAGAAACTATCACAGATACACGTGATGTGCCGACAGGTAAGGAAACCACAAATAAAATTGTGAATGATAAAAAAGAGGATATGGATACTACCACGATTGCAGAAATGCAAAATAATAACATAAACCAGACCCACACAGCGGTAAATAATAGTACAAATAGACCCGCAAAGCTTCCACCAATTATATTAAAAGAGTCAAAGTTTAATTGGAAGCACATTAAACAACTGTTTCATCAGCATAAATTTGAATTCATGGGTATTAATATTCGCCAAGGTGTCAAAGTACTAGCAAAAACAACCGACAGTTACAGAGGTATAGTTAAACTGCTGACTGAACTTGATGTGGAACACCACTCATACATTTTGCCTGAGGACAAGAACCTCAAAGTAGTAATAAAAGGATTACTATTAAGTACAGAAATTGAGGACATCCAAAATGAGTTAGAGAGCTTAAATTATAAAATTATTGAAATTAAGCAAATGAGTCGCAGGAGAGAAGGGGAAGTAATAAAACTTCCACTTTATTTGGTTACTCTACCCAAAACAGACGCCTCAAAGGCAATTTATTATGAAAAATATTTGTGCGATTTGACCATAAAGGTTGAGGAATATAAAGGCAGACAGGGGCCCATTCAGTGTTTCCGCTGCCAGGGCTTTCATCATACCCAGTCGGGTTGTCATTATCAGCCTAGGTGTGTCAGATGTGGAGAACCACATACAATTAAAGAATGCCCTGACAGGGGAAACACAGAAAAGCCCCCCGTCTGTGCAAACTGCGGACAATCTCACACCTCAAGTTTTAAGGGGTGTGAGAAATATCCAAAACCCAAATTAAATAAGCAACAAACTTTCTCAAATAGAATAGTTGCTGGTAAGTCCTATGCCCAAGCACTATCAACCGGTATTTACACGGATACCATTAATGAGGCTAAAAAGATATTCACAGACCTCGCTGAGTTAGTCTCAGTGATAAAGAGCGCAGGTTTCCTGCAATTTACCCAACAAATAAAAGGTATCAGCAAAATAAATCATGAGCCACCAACCACTCGTACAAATAATGGGTCCAGCTAAAATAAATAGAGCCCCTATGCATATCATGGTGTGGAACGCAAATAGCGTTATTAACAAAATTTCTGAACTTCAGAATTTCCTATGCACATATGACATAGACATTGCTATGATAAGCGAAACGCATGCATGTCCTAGCAAAAATTTAAATATTGCGAATTATAACTGTTTCAGGTGCGATCGTTTGAGTCATAGAGGCGGGGGGGTTGCTATTTTCACCAAAAGGTCCCTGCAAGCAAGTCTCATAAAAGAATACAGGAATAATGGCTGTGAAATTGTCACGATATCTGTCCTTTTGCCCAGCTATGGAGTCACTTATTTTAATGCTATGTATAATACTCCAAATAATCCATTAGATGAAAAACTGTTAGAAGAGATTCTCTCGCCAGACAAGCAGACGATCCTCGGAGGCGACTTAAATGCAAAGAACACAGAATGGGGCTGTCGCCGTTCAAACAAAACAGGAGAGCAATTATATGAATTCATAAACAATAACCCGATCTACTTTTATGCACCCACGAATTATACCTATCTCCCTGCAAACTCCCGACGCGGAGACATTCTTGATATCATTTTGGCTACAACATCTATTCCAATCTACCTAGAAGTTAAAACAGAATTAAATTCCGACCATGTACCTATTATTGCAACTCTAGGAATAAATAAAGTTAATGAAACCAAGCAAAAAACTATCACGGACTGGGAGAAATTTACAGAATACCTCACCTCCAATCCGCCAGAATTCCGAGGCTTAAAAACAAGAACGGAAATTGACAACGCAATAGATTCATTTACAAACAGTCTTAATACTGCATATGAATATGCCTCTAAGACAGTACCGATTGAACAAAAAGTTGAAAGGCTACCAAAAGCAATAAGAAATCTTATCAAAGACAGAAATCGACTTAGAAAACGTTGGAGAATTTCCTGGGACCCAGGTATTAAAAATCAAATAAATAAACTAAATAAGACAATTAAAGAAAACATCTTCACCCATAGAAAAGAATTATGGAACGAGAAAATAGAAAAGTTCAATGAACCCAACAGTGAATTCTGGTCCTTTGCAAGGAAATTAAAAACCAAACCAACCTGCAATAAACCCATATATGGACAAAATAACATAGCAATTACAAACGCAGAAAAAGTCAAGATTATGGCTGATCACTTTGAAAATCAGTTTAAACCCAATCAAATACCTAGTGATCCAAATTTCATTTATGATGTCAATTATTTCATACGAGATTATATTGAATGTATAAGTCCAAGAAACAAACCCAATTTTACAAATCCGAGCGAAATAAAAGAAATCATAAGAAGACTCAAAAACAGAAAAGCTCCCGGCTATGATAAAATCACAAATATAGCTATAAAGAAGATGCCAGCAAACATCATATCAAAATATGCAAGCATATTAAATGCCTGTCTCATGAATAACTATTTCCCAGAAAAATGGAAAATAGCAAAAATAATTTTAATTCCGAAGCCCGGAAAGGATTGCACAAAACCAGAAGGTTTTCGACCGATCAGCCTGTTACCAGGACTTGGTAAGATCTTCGAACGCATTATTCTCACAAGAATTAATCCTTATCTTTCAAAGCTGCCGCCGGAGCAATTCGGCTTTAGAAAATCGCTTTCCACTACAAAACAACTGATAAGACTGAACGAATACGTAGGAGCAGCACTGCACAACCATCAAAAGGTCGCCTTACTCATGCTAGACGTGGCGAAAGCTTTCGACCGCGTCTGGCATGAGGGGCTCATCTTCAAATTAATAAATATGGATTTTGAAAAAGATATTATATTGTTAATCAATTCCTTCATTACGAACAGAAATTTTTTTGTAAGTATTGGAGATGAAAACTCTACCCTGAAAAGACTACGAGCCTCCGTCCCCCAAGGATCTATTTTAGGTCCAATAATGTATAATTGCTATGTTTCTGACTTCCCCAAATTATTTAAGGATGAAAATTGCTACATTGGATGTTACGCCGATGATACGGCATTAGCTGTCAAGTCTTTTCAATTCCAGCATGCCGTCAAGAAACTACAAAATGCGATGCCACACCTTGAGCACTGGTGCAAGATGTGGAGAATTTCCATTAATGCGCAAAAGTCAAAATTACTATTAATTGATAGAAATAGAAAAAGAACTCCCAGCACAGCAACTTTAACCCTTTTTCAAGAAATAGTACCAGTTGTTCAAAGCGCTAATTATCTTGGTCTCATCATCAACAGCACCTTTACCTGGAGAGAACATATTCATAAGGCACGAGGTACAGCTATAGCTGCAATTAGTAACCTGTCTCCATTAATCGGAAAATACTCAAACTTAAATCTAAATAAAAAACGTCACATCTATACGGCAATTATAAGACCCATTTTTACTTATGCTGCACCAGCCTGGGCCGCAGCCCAACCAAAAGATATCCAGAAACTTCAGATTATACAAAATAAATTCTTACGGCTAATAACGCAAGCACATTACTATGTTTCCAATAGAACGCTGCACAAAGATTTAAAGATTGAATACGTTGATGAATTTCTCAAGAAAATAAATCAAAACTTCTTTGATAAAGCAGCACATTGCACCCATCTTCAAAAATTCAAGACCCTGAATTATGAAATCCTACAAGAAGATCAAATGATTAGACCTTACGCGGCCTTTATTACCCGCGACTCAAACTTTCCCACCTGAAACATTATAATGCTGATTTAACTCTGGATTATTCAAACTCTGACGAAGTTTGACTTTCACTTATCAATGGCATCCTATATGCAGTTTTTAACACGAGTATTATTACTATCTAATTAAGTGTATTTTTATTATGTATTCATGTGTATCATTCTTATATATTTATGTGAATAATTAGTATGTATTAATGTGTATTATTATTATTTATTATTTATGAACAGTACTATTTTATGTGTATCTTATTATTAGTATTTGTATTATATATTTTGGATATTTTGAACTTTGGATTTTTGATCTTAATTTTGTTGATTACTATGTTTGGATTAATTTTACTTGTCTGACAAACCTCGACTTGCCTCTCCTGGTTTCTCGCTTAGCGGCGCATGGCTGCACCCCCTTTCTACCAACACCAGACCTCATACAACGGCGTTAAGTTTTTAATCGTCATGTGCCTAATGGCAGACTTGTCAATGAGCCGGCGACATCACACAAATTCGTGATAGTCCGGCCATAAACGACATGAATGAATGAATGAATGACACCTCGTCGCATTCGGAGGGTGGACAAGGTGCGTGAAGGTTGCATTTCGACGCTGCTCCCACCGCAGAGTACGATCTCGGGTCTACGTTTACGAACGCATGTGCATCTACGATCACGTGTTACGAAGCTGTGCTCAGTGTACAACGGAGTTTTTATACGCCATATAATTGCTTCCTCGTTGCTTACGCTAGATTGCTTATCATTTATTACTGATTGTGCTTGCATTTATTCTGATTTAAGTAAGTATTTTTAAAATTTCCCTGGATTGGTTGCTTCGCCTACATAGTTATCCCCAAGCTCTCACTGTCAGGTGAGAGTCAGGGACCTTGTAGGTTTCCGCCTGCTCATCCGTCTGCCGGGACACCATCGTGTGGGCCCGGTTCCGGGGCGTAGGTTGCTTGCGATTCGGGCGCTGGATTTTTTGGATAGGATTTGGCTAGTGCGATCATGGACCGCGTTAAGGTATTTTTCAGCAACTTATTGCTGAAGGCGAACAGGAACAAAATACAGGACAACTGGATAGTAAAAGACTTAAAGAAATTAATTTCTTTAAACAGATGTTAGAGTGCATAAATGCGCATTTGCAGGATTTAAATAATGATGAAAATACTAATGTTAGTACACAGTTAGGAAATGCTACAATAACCCAAAATCAGAGTACAGATAATATACATGAGCCTAGCACTCATAATTCTGTAAAAGTTATTGAGGATAATAAACACAATAATCGCATTATTCATGTGAGCAGTGATGAGGAACGCTCTAGAAGCCCCATCAGAATTGAGTACCATATTTACCAGTATTAGTCACACTAGGTATTGCCAAGAACACCCAAAATGAACAAATTAAGATCACTAACTGGGATATGTATGCAGACCTACTAATGAATAACCCTCCAAATTTTAAAAGTTTACGAAATAGGAAGGATATAGACGAAGCAATCAACACATTCACAGAAAAAATAAACACTGCAATCAATAATGCCTCCGGGTATGTTTCAAAGGAGCAATATGCCAATAGATTACCCAAAAAGATAAGAGATCTGATCTCTGAACGCAACCGCATACGAAAACGCTGGCATCTAACATGGAGCCCGCAATTAAAAAAGGATATGAACAAACTTAATAAAGTCATTAAAAAAGAAATCGATCTATTCCGCAACGACATATGGGAAGAAAAAATACTAAGCTTAAGCCCTCTAGACGGCTCGCTTTGGTCATTTATCAAAAATTTAAAAAGAAAACCAGACAGCACGCGACCGATTTTCACAGAAGATAAGATGGCTATTACAAATGAAGAAAAGGCTGAAGTTCTTGCGAAACATCTAGCAGAGCAATTTAAGCCAAATAGGCACCCAAGAGACATAGATTTTGTTTATGACGTGTGTTACAAAGTCCGAGATTGGCTCAATGCGCCTACAGTGAGAAAACCAATTAAACTTGCCACACCGCTGGAAATCAAGGAAATTAATTAAGAGATTAAAAGCACGCAAAGCTCCAGGACATGATACGATAAGTAATACTGCTATTAAAAAGCTCCCTATGAATATTATTACAAAATTCACAGGAATTATTAATGCAAGTCTGAGCATAAGTTACTTTCCCACTGCATGGAAACATGCAAAAATTATTCTTCTTCCGAAACCAGGGAAAGATGCAACGCGACCTGAGGGTATAGGCCAATTAGCCTGCTCTCTGGAATTAGCCTGCCTGGTTTAGGAAAAATTTATGAAAGAGTAATATACAGCAGACTCAAGCCTTTCCTAAAAGTACTACCCCCCGAACAATTCGGGTTTCGCAGTAAACTATCTACAACGAAGCAGCTGGTGAGGCTGGTTGATGAA
>KK114576.1:0-24278 GCA_000611955.2 Stegodyphus mimosarum
CATCCCTCCCTTTAGGCAGATAGCCCTCGTGTGCTTTGCCATAACTGAATAACCTAAACCTAACCTGAAGTCGGTTAAGTCACGACTTAAACAGTACTCTTTCTCATTTGCATTACCTGCGTTTCTGAATTTACATTCTGGCAGGAAATTGTAAGCTGAAATTAGAATAAGATAGGAAAGATACAAAACTTAAAATAACTGCTAATTAACTTAGGATAAACCTTACAATGTTATGAAAAATTTGCCTACACAAAACACACTGCAGTTTGCTTTCAAATTAAACATGCGATAATAAATTAATTAGATAGATGTTATAAAGTACTTGAGGTTTGTTTGTCTAAGAATGTATGGTGTCACGCTGTGCTATTGAATTAGGTTATTTGAATGTTGCAAAGAATAGGAGGGCTGTCTGCCAAAAGGAAGATATGCCTTTGGGGAGGGTTTTCTAATGGAAACTGGCTCGTCGGGTGGAGGTTTTTAGCAGTTCGGAAGTGAATTATTCGTCTGTTCTTTAAATATGATGTTCTGTTGAAAATAGACTCATTAGGCATTTTGACGCACATTTACCCCTAAGTGCTCAAAACTCAGTTTCCTAACACACTGCCCATATTTCTTGGAAATAGTTTTGAACACTTGCATAATTGCCTTGTTTTATTTCCTAGAAGGTTTATTTCTGAACGTGCAGAATAAGTGAAAATTTGCGTTGCTTATTACAACAGCAAGAGTATTTGTAAAAAGACGAGCAATGAGCGTGCTAGTACATTATGCGTAACCGTACAATACAGTATGCGTGTAGAGTCATTGGGGTGGTTTTTTTTAAAGCAGGAGACGTGAAAAATGCGCCATGCAGTCGAACCTTGGAGATCTGGAACATGCGTTGAGTATGCTTCTACTTACACCATGAAGGCATGCTGAAAGGAGGGAGAAAATATCTTGTATACGCCCTTAAAAGGCGATTGGGGATTAAGGGATCCAATCACCAAATCGTGGTGATGACGAATCATCATCCACTACGTTTTAGTTAAGGCGTAACTTGTAAAGTCTTCAGTTTTTTTTTTTTTTCTTTGGAAGCAGAAGAGATGAAAATTGCACAGTGCCGTCACCGGGACAAAAAACCCTGGACCTCTCGAATACGCTTTGAGTATGCTTCCTATTACACCACGATGGCATGCGGAAAGGAGGGAGACAATACTTTATAACCTCATTGACTCCAAGTGTCACAGGTGTTCTACGGTTACTCTTGGTCAAGAAAAACCATAGATACCTTTAATCAAAACTGGTTTTTATGCAACAAATCTTTTCACTTTTACGACATGCACGAGAGATGCATTTTTAATTTTTGAGACAAAAAATAAGAATAAAGTTTAATTTTTGCTTGCTCTGTGCGTGATTTTCATTTCTCATAGCTTGCGATACTTATAAATCATATATCACCAGCCAAAAACTTTCCTCGTTTTGAACGATGTACTTAGAGAAAAGAATTTTGTAGAGGAATGGCGGTTTATCTGGAAACGGCAATTATTATTTCAGAATTTATGTCTCTATACATTAATGAAGGTTAGTTTCACGCCACAGTTGATAAAAGGATTAACACCAGTGACAGATGAAAGCATCAAATCAAAAATTTTCAAGTGCAATTTAACTAGAATATTTATTGAAAATTAGTTAAATTATTTTAGAATCCTATGTAACTGTAAGGGATTTTATCTTACTTAAAATGAATGTTATCTTCTTTAAACTTTTAATTTACAGAATTAAATATTGTTGCGAGCGTACGGTTCGTAATGGATTGAATGCACAAATCTATAAAAAGTTAATAAAATTTATTATTTTCACAAGAAATAAAACAAAATGCTGAAATATTTGCTCAGAGATATTCATACGATATCACATTATCTCAAACGTTAAACAGAAATCAATTCAAAACAGAGAAAGTTAATCCAGTCTCACAGCGAATTCGCTAAAGTCAATAACAGCGCTTAGTAAACATACAGTTCGCTTAAACAAGAGCAAATGAGCTGAGGTGTTTTAATTCGGCTTTTATAAGCTTTTTAATTATTCACGAGAACATTCTGGTAAAATACATTTTCTCGATTTTTCTGAATCGCAGCAGAAATTAATAGATATTTATTTATTAAATATTAAATGCACGCACTTTTGTATTTTTACTTTTCCGACGTAGCTTTCTCTTCAAATTCGTCTGCGTTGCACGGGAAAATAAAACAATTTTAATTACAATTCTAACTAAATAGCTAAATGAATATAAAATCCGTAACACTGCCCTCTTCCCAAGGACTGCACATCCCGGACAGTACAATTCCAGGACAGGAAGCCAAACTTACAACTAAGGCATCAATGCAATAATAAACATTAATTGCAATAACTAACTTTCAGGAAATCAAATATTATCAAACACCAAATACAAACCAAATAGTATCAAATATTAAATACAAATCAAATACTATCTAATATTAAATACAAATCAAATACTATCAAATACTGAATAAAAAGAGGGCTATGGTCTTATACTATTTATAATTATATACACTACGTAGTATGGCCATAGTAAGGAGCTAACCTGTCGTAATGAACGACGAAATTAATTTTGAAGGTTCTACCTTACAGGTCAAGATGGACAAAATTCAAGAAGAAAACACCGCAGTCCCTGAGGTGAATCTAAGTCACCTCGAAGAAGGAGAAAAAGGAAAAATTCAAGAATTGGTAAGAACGTTTTCTCAATTATTCGATGAAAAACCTGACTTCTGCTATTTCCAAGCGCATATTCATATGAACAGCTTATAACAAGGCTTAATTTTTTTCATCTTTAGAGCCAGTTTACCAGTTTTAATTAAAAAGAGACCAGATGCTCCTATTTAAATGTCTGCTTTAACTATTAACACTCAGCAGCAATGAAATCAGCAAATATTTCTGCTTAGAAATATAACATAACAAGAGTTCATTTTGCTGTAACGTGATGCAATGTATTTGCTATATAATTTTTTAAATACATTTCTGTAATGATACCTCAGTACGGATTTTTATAAATTTTTCATAATGCAATTACTACACAATCGACGAATATTTTACTTCAGGAAGAAGTTAGGTTAAGTTAATTAATTAATTAAGGCAAATCGAATATGGAACCTAAAAGGATAAGAATTTAAAAAAAAATTGCGAAATATCGGTTTTCAGCCATTTTGTTGTTTAACAATCAGGCTGTAATTATTTTGAAGGAGAATAAACTAAACTTGGAATCTCGTTTACAGTAAAAAGAGCTGGGAAACAGTAGTAAAGATTTCTTTTACTCTGGAGATATTTTACAATTTTATATTCTTCTGTGCTTTACTGGACATAGGTACAGAATTTCTTCTTGACTACAATATATCAAAATACCTTATTAAGCCGACTATTTCGAAACATTCTGCGTTCCTGATTTCCTCTATTTGCTTCGCAAAGAATTCATTACTTAAAATTGTAAGTTAATACTCAGTGCAAGACTTCGTATTTGCCTAAAAATCTGCTGCTGAAGTCATTTCCAGCTAAGCCGGACTTCCGGAATACTGCGCAGCTCCGATTTGTTTTTCATTAATGAGGATATATTTTTTTCTTTGGTGAATAAACTCGCCTTTCGAGAAATTTGAAAGGAAAAGCTTTGGCAAAATTATAATAAATATGTATTAAAAATTTTGTTACACATATGTGTTAAAAGTTCATATACATAATAGAAAGGTATTAAAATTTTGTCAACAAAACTTTTATTTTAATTTAATACAATTTTTTTAATATTTATTATTTTTTTCTTTCACTTAAAAAAACCCTGTATGAAATGAAACTGTAACTTGAAGTATTATTCTTTCATTCCTCGGTAAAAACTCTTCGGCTATTTCATATCAGGTAATACCGTTCTGTAGAGGAATACGAAAATTAAAGGGACTATGCCTGCATACTTTTTTATTTAATAAACTGAGAAAATAAACTATTGTTTCCTCCCTTTCTTACTTTACACAAACTGCATATGAAATAACAGAGTTCAAAGTAATTTTGCAGATCATTTTCTGAAAGATTATTCAAAATCTCAATTGCATTTGGTTTAATATCTCTTATTAACGGAAACTAGATTTCTATGAGTAACCAAATGATCTTTGAGAAGATCGCATGGACACATTTCTGGAGAATACGGCTGTTGCACGGTGACTTTATTTAACCAAAAACTGCTTCACAGACGAACCTGCGTTTGTTAGTGCATTAATTCGGGGAAAACTTTAAACGCTCCTTCGCAATACTAGTAGCTCCCTTCGTACGTATCTGCGCAGCTACGTCGAGAATTAAACGTAACGCTAATTTACCACCTGGTAACCGAGTCTGCCACCACAATGAGCTAATATAGGCTGACAATGTTTACTCAAGCTTTGGCCACTCTGTTCTCCCGACAATGCTCCATGCCTAAAGTTTTAAATTCATCAGAGCTTCAAAAATTTAGCTTCATGGTAGACTTTGAAATAGGTTCCCATGAGTAATACCTTGATCCTAAATATGGAAAATCTCACGGAACTTGATCTTGAAGATGAATAATTAATTAATTACCACTTCTTGAAAATTTAGACTGTGAATAAAGAGCTATAGTTATTCAAAATCTTATAATGTAGATACATTTAACTCATTGTCATGTCATTAGAATAGTTATTGTAGAGTGCTACTTAAAAGGCTCTACAACGCTATTTTAATTCACTTTTTCGTCTCTTTTTATATTAAAAATAAGAGTTCTTATACGTCCAAAAACAAAACTGCCCTTCTAGGTTCGTTTATAGTTTTGGTTGAGATCTGTAACCTAACAGTCTCGGCTCTGGGGTTATAAAGCACATGAGTCGACTTCCTAACGTACTTCATTCGGGCGGCCATAGTGTTGTAGAGTTTCCCTTATTTTTCATAACAAATTACTTTAAGTTTGACACCTTTCCTGAACCTCTCATTTCTCCCTCTCATTTCCTCGCCAGGATGCAAATTTAAAGTCAAGTGAAGTGAGTATTTCAACGAGTGAATCTTATACATTCTGTTCTAAAAACAGGGAAGCGAACGAGACGATGCAGGATTATTTAAAGAATTTCTTTGAAATCATAGATAAACTTGCAGAAATATGTTCTGAAACACCAAGGGATCCTTAATTATTTTGTTAGTCTGTAGGTTAACTGAAAAATTTGAAACTTTCAGAATCACTCTGTAGAGACATTAGGTTATTACGAAGCAGGAGACATGAAAAATGGGCAACGCCTTCGCCAGGAATCGAACCACGGGCCTCTCGGTTACGCGTCGAGCATGCAGACCACTACACCACGAAGGAATGCGAAGAAGGCGGGAGAAATACCTTATAACTCTAGAGTTTCATGATCAACTGCTTGACTTAAACAGCTAAAAGTTAAGTTTGCAGAATAGCAAAAAGGTCGCAAGTTTAAAGCATAAGAAGATAGTCAAGTTGAAAATATTTGAGATACTAAATATCAAGAAAACGCAAAAGTAAGCTCTTCTGAGAACGCGAGCGTTTATTAGGTATTGTAACTGAAAAAGAAAAGGACATAACGCGTCGGAACGTGTACAAAATAAAAGCAAAAATTTAATGAAGAAAATGTCAAACAAAGTGATTCATCCACCATTGTCAATACAAAACGAAAATGAGACGTAGCAGGCATCATGATTCATAAGCGACTCCACAAATACTCAACAATAAATTCACGTCACTAACTGAAACAGAAAATCAAGTTCAGTTGGATAATTACGAATTTGTAAATGTCGAAGATAAAGTTGATATTTGTGCAAGTGTCTATTCGTCAGCACAGCACATAATATTGTTGCGTGCATACAGGTTCATAACAGATTGAATGCACAAGTCCGATAAAAGGTTAATAAAATTTATTCTTATCAAAAGAAATATAACAGAACGGTGGAATTCGCGTCAGAGATCTTCGGACAAGTGCTTACAGTATTACACAATATAATCAGTAGTTATACTTCAAACTACTGAAAATGCTAAAATACAACGCAATGGAAAGAGAAAGCTAATTCGAGCTCGTGCTGAACTCGCAATAATAACAACAGAAGCTAACTAAACAACTGACTAAAATACTCTCTCCGGCCTTTTATAGATTCAGTTGCTCGCGAGATATTTCCAGTAATTTCTGCTTCTCGAGATTTCTAGAATGCAATAAGAGGATGGAATTACGAATACAGGTAACATAGTGTTCAATTACATTTATTCAAATTAAATACAAATAGCCGAGTTATCCATTTACTCAATGTTAAATGCACGTGCCCCTTTATTCTTACTTTTCCGGCATAGATTTCTCTTAAAA
The DNA here is from genome assembly GCA_000611955.2 of Stegodyphus mimosarum. Taxonomy (NCBI): domain Eukaryota; kingdom Metazoa; phylum Arthropoda; class Arachnida; order Araneae; family Eresidae; genus Stegodyphus; species Stegodyphus mimosarum. The sequence goes on from KK114576.1 coordinate 6,345, forward strand.
TTTGTCTCGCACTGCATTACAAGGGGAAATAACAACAGTTTTAATTATAATTCTGCCAAAATTAGCTATCTAAAGACAAAATTCGTAACACTGTCCTCATCCTAAGGACTGCAGTAAAGAATCAGGAAGCCAGACTTACAACTAGAGCATCAATGCAATAATAAACATTGCAACACAATAACAACAACATAAACAATAATTGCAATAAATAACTTAAAGCAAATACTAAATCAATAAATGAGCGCACAAATTTACAAATTTAAAAATAAAAAGGACCATGGTCTTATACTATTTACTTTATATACACCACGTACTATGGCCATAGTAAGGAGCTAACCCGTCGTAATGAACGACTTTAGGCTTAGAATTTGATGATTTACGGATCCGAGCTAAGACGTCGTTCAGCCTTTTTAGGACTATGTATGGGCTATCCCAAGGTGACATAGTCTAGGACAGAGTACTTTCTGACGAATCGAATTCCACAAAGACACCTTCTCTCCTTCACTGAATCGATGTCCTGTAGCTCTTTTGTCGTATCGGGTCTTCATCTTCTCTGTCGCCATGTTGACTCACTTTTTTGCAGAATTATGAATCACTTCAAATCGTGCCTGAAGATCTTGGATACACTCCTCGGGCGATGAAGGCGCATCCGGAGGGCGACCAAGCAAGAGATTACAAGGAAGACGAAGGTCCCGACAGAAAAGCATCTGAGAAGAGCAAGTCTGCGATAAGCCAGCAAAAACAGAGAAAATGTCTTGTCCCAGTCCTGCTGGTTTCTGGGAAACCACTGAGAAGAGGTTATTAAGGATGGTTCGATTGAACCTCTATTATGACGTCTGACTGGGGATGTAAAGGTGTCGTCTGTGTTTTGTCAGCGCTGAGTAATTTGCAGAGTTCTTTTATTACAGCCGAGGTATAATTTCTGTCTTGAACAAATGTAACTGAAGTAGCATTCCTAACCTGGAAATCCAATACTGCATCATTATTTCTGCTACTGTGACAGACTCTTGATGAGGAATAGGATACGCTGCAGGCCACTTAGTGAAGTAATCAATAACAACGAGGATGCCAACGGCGATACGCTCAAAATGCGCTTCTACATTGTAACGTTGTAGCTTGCGTCGGCTGCATTTCTTCAGTCCTTTCCGACCCGCACAGGCATCGCAAGATGGGCATCACTTTTGTACGTCCTCCTTTGCATTACTCCAGCTGCTATGTATTTCTTTAAGGACGTCCGGCATCTTGGAACTATTAGCTGCGAGCGGAAAGCGTTTTTATCAATCGATTCGAATTTCTGGTATAAGATGCCGTTTCGGATGTAGAGTGGGTTCCAGAGAGCCCAACATAGTTTTGTCGCAGTATTATAGATCGAAATGTCCTGCCAGGTAGGTTTTCTGTTTGAAGACACCGTTAAGTGAAATATGGATTTAATGTCACCGTCTTTCAGTTGGCCTCTCCTGACTTCGTCATCTCTCCACGTGTCTCGATCATTCGATGTTGATGTTGTAATTTGTCGAGAGACCAGACTTCAGCAGCTTGTGTTCCTCTTCGACCCCAGTGTGATATCGGCAGCTTTCTAAGCAGGGTCTTTCAGACAAGGCGTTGGCGTTATCCAGGTGGGGATCCCTTCTGATGATGGATAATTATGTCCTCTGCCCAAAACAGTTTGTTGAAGTCCAACGAAAAATTGTATTTCCTTAGAAAATCCAATTCGATTATTCAAGGACCTGTAATATCCACCATATATGCCGTGTGATGGTAGGTGGCACTTCCAAATGTGATGTTTACATTTAACTTCCTGTCAATTGCAGTTTTATCACCAGACACAGTCTGAAGGGTAACGTAAGATGGCGTTCAAATGAGTTTATCTTTAAATTGTTGAGCCAAATCTTTCCGAATGATGGTAAAATTGGCTTCTGTGTCGATAGTGATATTGCAAGGAAGTACATCGATATTCCCATTGATGAATAGTCCATTACTGTTGCCATTCACTGCAGAAATCTTGAGCGCTTTAAAATGAAGTCTTCATTATCGTTAAAACTCGCTTCTCAAGATAGCCACTAATTTGTTTCCTGCCAGGAAATGATCTTATTAACCGGAAATGGTCTTATGGTTGCTAGGAAATGGTCTTATTTTCCTTGTCCTGGGATGTTCTGCAGTTCCTCTGTATGTGGCCTTCACCACTGCAATTCCAGCACTTTAGGGATGGTTTCTTATCACTCCTGTTCCGCCTCAAGGCATTGAATTTTCTGTTTAAATCCTCTGTTTTATTTTACGTGTCATGGGGTGTTCTGCAGTTCCTTCGTACGTGGCCCTCAGCACCGCAGTTCCAGCACTTTAGTGTCAGTTTCTTCTCACTCCTATTCCGTATCAAAGCATTGACTTATCTGAATAAATCATGTGAAAGTCTGAATAAATCATCTCACTTGATCCACTGACTCGTGGTTTTGAACAGTTCTGACTGGGTGGCGATCTCTATTAGTTGCTGGGCTGCCTCGAATTTTATAGCGTACATCATAGTGCTTTTTATGTCCTTGAGATTCGCCATTCCCAGAGATTTCTGCTTTTCAGGATCCCGGGTGCCGTCGATGAAGTACTGCAGTGACAAGATTTCCCTTGTTTCTGTCAAGCACTCGGAAAAAGCGAGATGAGACAACCTTTCATCATCCGTGGCAAGTTCCTGGAGTGCTTCCGTGGGCTTCTGTTGAAGGCATTTTAATTAAAGCCTGTTTTAATCTTTTCAACATTTCTCTCCAAAGGGCAACGCCAACGCGCCTGATAAAGCTTTGATGTCTAGCCGTTGGTTTCCAGGAAGAGTCTGCAAGATATCCGCTGCGTCTGCTCTGACGGAAGCAGCGAGATGACAGGTGTTGGAGCTTTTAATTCTTAAGAGTTTGTGTTTTAAGTTCAATACCAAATGATAAGTCAATATTTGGATAAACAACTCTCAATAACATGAATATGTAAAGTTTGTGACAACATGATATACACAATATATACTGTAAAACTAGTGTTCAAATCAATCGTAAATAGTGACCATGAGCTCCAACAGAATAATTAATGTTGCGTTGTGTCAAAATACTGTCTGGTCCAGTGTTCTAAATTTAAAGTGAAACATTACAAGAAAGTTAAAATTAAATATAGAATTTATTAAGACATTACTGAATAATTTACAATACATTTTTGCTAAAAAGAAAAGAACGAAAATTAGAAAACTGAATAGGAAAAGGTAGCCGCGGAGCCTTCCGCCCCTTCTATGTGGGATTCGACCTCATTCCGTCGCCCAACCTAGGTGGTTTCTCTCCTCCATTTCCTTCATACATCGTTGGTTCTAGGATAACGCTGACCGCTACTCTTCAGATAGTATTTTCATTCGTGTTTCCTTTTCAGCTCCGTCTCCTTCCGTCAATGGCGGCGTGTCTCCTCGTGTCGGTCTCGTGTCAGTCTGCTCTCGTCGCCAGCTCCCAGGCTTTTTACTCAAATCGCCAAGACTGCTCGATTGGCGATTTTAGATGGTAGGAAAACCGCCAACAGCCCGGCAACCCCAGGGGAAAAACACGCAGGAGGGTGAAGCCCAATGAAGCGTGAGCTCCAGACGTTGGCGAATATCGCTGATACACCAAGGTCAGTAACCTCTAGCCTCGACGAAGGGTCCCACTCTAGCATAGGAAAAGCCTGCGAGTAAGCAAAACACCCCGTCCCCCCTGAGTTTGCGGCAGGGTTAGTAGTGTTGGATATAGCCTCTACCGCAGGGTGCAAACGTTACTAATGTTGACAGATGTTTCACAGACTACCGTCTAGCGGGCGAAGAAATCGAAAACAAAGTCGTAAATAATTTGGAAAGGCAACGGAAAAGTTTTGAAGGGATAGGTATTAATTATTGATTTTACACACAAATTAACTTCAATACTGATAAGTACTTAAATAAAATATAATAATTACATAGATAATTTTCTTGGGTTTATTCCAACACCAAACACGACCACCATAGTAAGGAAATAAAAATTACTTCAGTTAAAATACAATAATCAAGTATGAAAATTTTTTATATTCTCCACAACACCAAAACGACCACCATAGTCAGAAAATATGGATCCCAAATTTAGCAGAAAAGGGGGCACAATAAAAATTAAAACTTAATTAAACTTTAAACACCAACTTGTGCAAACAAAACTTTAAAAAGATTGACCTTAAGGGTCAACTTATCAAGAGATTAACATTAACAACCAAGTTTAAGAAAAAAAATAATTAACTAAACAGAATTTAAATAGTTAACCAACCAAAAGTAAAGAAGAAAAATTAATTACACAAGCAACTTAAAATCAGCGTTAACCAAAACTGTCAAGAGAACAAATTAAATGACTACAATTACTTTTCAACAAGCCAAAGAAACTTAAGTTCAACTACAAAAATAAAATTAAAAACAAATTAATCTTTAAGTCTGAAGCAAAATAAGTTAAATCATTACCTTTAAAACAATTTAAATCACGACTGAAATAAGTAATACATAACACAGGCCTTAGCTTGGAAATCCCATCCATTCGCATCCGCTACTACAGAAAATTGTGTCTTGTGTACTTGCCAGGAGGTCTTTCCATCATAAGTTGATAGATTCAAAGAGCAATGTGAAGGCAAGGGTAAAAATTTAAAACCTTCAGTATTGCTCCCTGATGTTACTATGCTTTTCCTTAAGATGCCAACTTCTTTGGCGAAGGCAGCAGAAACCCTGCTTTCAATATGCTGTTCGCTTTGTTCTTGGACGGCAGGAACTCTTTCTTCAGTTTGTTGTTCCACCGCAGAAGCATTTTCCTTAATTTCTCCAACTTTGTCTTCAACCGCGTCTAGTCTGCCTTCCAAAACCTTGAATTTGTATTCTATTGTTGCCTGTGTATGAGTTCGCAGTAGATTGAATGCACAAGTCTGGTCAAAAGTAAGTAACATTTATTCTTATCACACAAAATAAAACAAAATGCTGAAATTTTTCCTCAGAGATATTCGTTTAATGTCACAATATTACGCAATATAATCAGTAGCTATATTTTAAACTTGTAAAACGGTAAATAGAACGCAATCCAAAGCGCAGAGAAAGTTAATCCAAACAACAAAATTACAGCAGCAAAGTAAACAACAGTTCACTTAAAACAACTAAGCTGAGATGTTTCTCTCCGGCTTTTATAGCTATTTCAATCGGCCGCACGAGACAGTTCTAGCAAAAATATATAACTAAATGCGAAATTCGTAACACTGCCGCCTTCCCAAGGACTGTACCTCCCAGGCAGTACAATCCCTGGTCAGGAAGCCTTATTTACAACTAAAGCATCAATTCAATAATACACATTACATTACAATAACAAACAACATAAACAATAATTGCAATAAGTAACTTAAAACAAATCAAATACTAAACACTAATAAAATCAAATACAAATCAATAAATGAATGCAAAAAATTTTCAAATTTAAAAACAAAAAGGACCATGGTGTTATACTAATTACATTACATACACTAAGTACTATGGCCATAGTAAGGAGCTAACCTGTCGTAATGAACGACTTACATTTCGGTGACTTACGGGTCCGAACCCCGACGTCGTCCAGCCTGTTTAGGATTGTGTATGGACCATCTGAAGGTGACTGCAGTTTAGGGTAGAGACCTTTCCGTCGAATCGGATTCTACAATCACACCTTATCTCTTTCGTTTAATCGATGTCCAGTAGCTGTTGTGTCATATCGGGTTTTCATCTTCTCCATCACCAAGCTGACTCGCTCTCGTGCAAGTTGTGAATCACTTCAAACCGGGCCTGGAGATCTTGGATGTATTTCTCGGGCGATAAAGGCGCATTCAGAGGGCAACCAAACAAGAGATCACATTACAGACGGAGGTCGCAACGGATAAGCATCTCGGATTTAGAATAGCCGGTAGTCTGGTGTTTCTTTTCGGCACTAGTATGATTTCGGCAGCTTTCTGAGCAGGGTCTTTCAGACACGACGTCGGCGTTTCCAAATGGGGATCCCTTCTGATGATGTCCTATAATGGTTTTGAAGTCCAAGAAAAAATTGCATTTCCTTAAAAGGTCCAATCCGACTATGCAAGAATCTGTAATATCCGCCACATATGCCGTGTGATGGTCGGCGGCACTTCCAAGCATGATGTTTACGTTTAACTTCCCCTCTATGTTGATTTTATCACCAGACGCAGTCTGGAGGGTAACGCCGGGTGGCGTCCAAATGAATTTATCTTTAAATTGTTGAGCTAAATCTTTACGAATGACGGTAACATTAGCTGCTGTCTCAATGATCATATTGAAAGGCATCCATAGATATGCCCATTGGTGGATAGTCTATTACTTTTGCCACTTACTGCAGAAACCTTGAGCGCTTTAAAAAGAGGTTTATCACTATCGTTTAAACTCCGCTCCGCGATATGATCTTTAATTTGTTTCCTGTTTTTTTCTCGGAAATATTCTTTATTCCTGAACAAAGGTTTCTGCAGTTCCTTCGAACGTTGCCTTCAGACCCGCAGTTCCAACACTTTGGTGTCTTGTCACTCCTTTTCCATCTCATGGTATTTATTTGTCTGGTAAAGTCATCTGTTTCATTTTCCGTTCCCTGGAGTTTTCTGCAATTCCGTCGTTTGTAGCCTTCAGTACCACATTTCCAACACTTTACAGCTAGATTGTTCTCAGTCCTACTCCGTATCAATACATTGACCTTGTCTGATTAAATCATCTAAACGAGCCATCAGTTGATTCACTGACTCGTAGACTGGAACAGCTCTAACTGGTTGGCAGTCTTTACGAGTTGGTTGCTTAGCTACCTCGAATTTCATGGCGCACAACAGAGCACTTTTTCGACCTTAACATCAGCCATTCGCAGAGCTTTTTGTATTTCAGGATCCCGGAGTACTGCAGGGACAGGATTTCCCTTGTTTCTCTCGGGCACTCCGTAAGAGTGAGGTGAGAGAGCCTTTCAATATCCTCGGCGGGCTCCTGGAGTGTTTCTGCTCTCAGAGAAGTGGCGAGATGACAGACCTTAGCTCGGGAATCACACCCATTTGCTTCCGCCACTATAGAACACTGTGTCCTATATACGTACCAACAGGTCTCATCATATGTGGATAACTTCAGAGAGGTACGAGTAGGCATGGGCAAAAATTTAAAACCATCACGATTGCTCCCTGCCGTTGCTACGAATTTCTTTAAAGTATCAACTTCTTTCGCAACTGCAGAAATCCTGTCATCAATTTGTTGTTCGATTTGTTGTTGGACGGCAGAAACTCTTCCTTCTATTTGTTCTTTGACAGATGAAACTCTTTGTTCAATGTGTCCAGCTCTGTTTTCATCAGCGTCTATTCTGCTTTTCATAGCTTCGAATTTGTTTTCTATTACGCAGGTAATTTCTTTTTTCATTCCCTCTTGACCTGCTTTCATATCTTAACTGATTTTTAACCAGCTTCATTCTTTTCTTGAACGGCTTTCATCTCTTCTGACTAACTTCCAACTTTTCTTTAACGGATTGTTGTCCCGCTTTAATCTCTTATTTAAAGGTTGCTTGGTCAGCTTCCACCTCTTCATGGAATGCAGCAAAAACCGTGACGAGCTCTCTTATTTTTTCTTCCATCTCTCTCGTTATTGGCATTCAATTCAACTTTTGACACCAAAAAGTGTTGCGTGCGTACGGATTTGTAACAGATTGAATGAACATGTCTGATAAAAAGTTAATAAAATTTATTCTTATCATAAGAAATAAAGCTAAATTCTGAAATGTTTCCTCAGAGATATTCGTTTAATATTACAATATTACGGAATATAATTAGTAGCTATATTTTAGACCACTAAAACGTTAAACAGAATTCAACAAAAAGCGCAGATAAAGCTAATCCGAACAACAAAATTACAGCAGTGAAGTAAACAACAACAACAGTTCGCTTCAAACAATTAAGCTGAGATGTTTCCGTCCGGCTTTTATAGCTGTTTAAATCGGACGCGCGAGACAATTCTAACAAAAATATCTAACTCAGTGCAAAATTCGTAACACTATTATGCATGTAATTTCTCTTTTCATTTTCTCTTGACCAGTTTCAATCTTTTCTTGTAAAGCCTTCATTTCTTCCTTAACAGATTCTTGACCAGCTTCCATCTTTTCGTGAACGGCTTTCATCTCTTCCTTAAGAGATTCTTGGCCAGCTTTCATCAATTCTTGACCGGATTTCATCTTGTCTTTAACAGGTTTCATCTCTTCTTTAACGGAATCTTTCACGTCGTTAATTGTAGCAAAGCCTGCCACGAGCTGTCTTAACTGCTCATCTATCGTTGTTGTTATTAGCATTCAACCCCACTCCTGAAACCCAAAATGTCGCATGGGTACGGGTTCGTAATAGATTGAATGCACAAGTCCGATAAAAGGTTAATAAAATTTATCCTTATCAAAAGGAATATAACAGAACGCTGGAATTTTCCTCAAAGATATTGTACAAGTGTTTACAGTATCAAGCAATATAATTAGTAGCTGTACTTCAAACTACTGAAAACGTTAAAATACAACGCAGCGCAAAGAGAAAGACTAATCCAAACTCACGCTTAACTCGCAATAATAACAACAGAAGCTAACTAAACAACTGACTAAAACGCTCTTTCTCCGGCGATTTATAGATTCAGTTGGTCGCGAGATATTTCCAGTAATTTCTGCTTCTCGAGATTTATGGAAAGCAATAAGAGGATGGAATTACGAATACAGCTAACATAGTGGTCAATTACATTTATTCAAATTAAATACAAATAGTCGAGTTATCCATTTACTCAATGTGAAATACACTTGCCTCAGTATTCTTACGTTTCCGGCATAGATTTCTCTTAAAATCTGTCTCGCGCTGCATTAAATGGGGAAATAACAACAATTTTAATTATAATTCTACTAAAATTAGTTATCTAAAGATAAAATTCGTAACACTGCCCCTATCCCAAGGGCTGCACATCCCGAGCAGTACAGTCCCTGGACAGGAAGCCAGACTTACAACTAAAGCATCAATGCAATAATACATATTACACTACACTAAGAAACACACATGACGCACATTGTAATAAAAACGCTAAACATAGTAAATTGAAAGTATGGCATAAAAGATGTGGTCACTTTATAGGGTATTTTCTTCCACCTTTCTGCAAGCTTTCGTGGTGTAACTGGACGCATACTCGAAGCATATTCGAGAGGTCCAAGTTTCGTGTCCTGGCGACGGCACTGCACATTTTTCATGGCTCTCGCTTAAAAAAAACTGAGTGACACTGCAACTTAAATTTAGCCATCTTGTCTAAAGATTCCTAAGTGTAATAATGGATCTCTGTTTTATTAAAGATGATTGTTAGGACGGTTAAGGAAACGCATCTTTATTGTTCTGGTTCTATAAGTTTTACCCGACTTAAGCGTTTCATTGTAGTCGGTTCCTGAGCTAAGTCTGTGACTCCTGAGCTGTCCGACCAGCGTTATTGGACCGTTCCATGTGTCAGACTCCATGGTTGTCCATACTGTTATCCAGTATGTTCAGCTGAGATGAAGTGAGGTCGGCATCATCATGGAAGTTGCCAGAGTTCCTAAGTGATAAAATAAATGCTCCTGATAGAGTTTACCAGCCAGCAACTATATTTATGTCTGAAGTTAACAATACTCTTCTGTTAATTTAGAAGTCATAAGCCCCTACCAATAGCTGATGCTTTTAAATAATTTAGTTCTTGATCAAGAGCTAATCTGGAGGAGAAAACTTGAAGTGCACGGAAAACAAATTAATAAAATGAAGCTAACTTTCGTTTATTCAACTGATATGATGTGAACTGTGGTAGAAGGCAAACCGATGAAGGTTTACAGTAAGCCGTAGTACTGAAGTTGGATGTGTTACGTGTGACCAAAATGTCGAGGAACGGAAGAGAATTGCATGTCTCAAGCTCAAAAGTGGACTGAATAGCAGGCTCAATGGAATTTATTATTGAAAGAACTTAATTTAAATCATCTTTATTACTGTCAAACACGGTAAAAGTATCGTCTACGTAGCGGAACCATACCGGGAAGTTTAAAGTTTAAAATAATTTTGATTCAAAATAATGCATGTAGATATCAGCCAAGGATGGGACTAGTAGTGCTTGTCATGGCTAATCCCTCAGTTTGCTTGTAATACTTATTTTGGAAAACAAAATGCGTTTGTTCCAAACAGAGCTGAGTAAGAGATAGTAACTCCTAAATTTTGATGCAGGAGAAATGAAATTCTGCTTTTCAGACATCTTAATGCTTTCTCCACTGGATTTTCCACTTTAGGATAATTTGAAGTATCAAAATAATCAACACTACCTTTCATAGCTTCATAAAAATCATATATTTTAATATCATATTATAAGGTTTCTCCTTCAATCTCTTAATCTTCTTACTGAGCATAAGCTGTGAAACCCTATGTGGAGGACAGTGAGCAAATCTAGGCTATGTCCTTTAGTGTTGAAGAACTACAAAGTCAGAAGGAGGGTTTAAAGGACCCTTTAATTCAAATAATTACAACTCTCCAACTTGAGAGTAAGCCACTACTTGGGCTGAACTAAAATAATATGAAATAAAGTGTGTTAACAATTCAAATATCTAACTTAACCTTAAGTAGGACGGCGAGGGAAGCCTTACTCTCAATGAGATGCAATAATGCGAATTTCACGAGTAAGAACTAGCAATTGCAATTGCCTATGAAGGCGAACTTTCACTAGACAGAGAAAATCTTTGCGCGCACAGCCTTACGGCGATAAATCCAAGACTCTGTCTTTTCCCTCGTTAACTCCTGCCTTTTAAACTGCTAACAGATATATGCGATTTGCATAAATATCTCGCTCGCGCTAAATTCGGGCAGCAACTGAAACTTTGAGATATCGATAGGAAAGTTCAAACTAAAAATAATTTGGTTAATTAAAATAATGAATGCTACAATATGTGAAACTACCGGTAGCCACATAGTGTAATAAAAGGTCTTTATATTTAGCTTTCATAGCATTATAATGAAAACCGTATATTAAATGTTTATAAATCTAAAATATATGTTCCTACATTAGTCGGTTTATTTAATTTTACTTCTGTTTTACTCATATGAACATCTACTAAATTTTCACTAAATATTCTTGTACCTTTAAAATTTAGTTTAGCAATTGATTTTTTAACTTGATCATAACCGGTACATAATTTTATATCCATTCTTTTTTTAACAGTTTCAATAGACTTTCCATGTGGTGCATTAATTATTAATTTATAAAATTCTTTCTAAAAATCATTAGCAGCTATTTTCCTCATTTCAGTATTTAAATTTATATATTTTTTAACCAGTATGCTTGTTTGAATTTTAAAATTCTATCTACATTTTTTTAACTTTAATCCGATGTCTAAATACATACTTTTATAATGTATTACATAATTCTTATTGTCGTATAAATAATTTGTCTTGTTTAGAACCATCGGGAATTTTCTTTCTGGTGCTGAAGGTAAATCTGAATGATAACCGTGTAATTCTTTTGGATATTCTAAATCAACATCTAGTATATATCTTTTTTCCTGGATTTTCATCCGTATTTTCTAATATATAAGGATCTTCTTATATATCCTTTTAAATCCACCATAAAGTAAATATTGACTCATAGCTCAGCAATATAAATTACTAGCACTTAAATATGTTAAATAGTTAGATTCTTTATTATTATTATAGTCTTTCATACAGTTATTATTTGCTTTTGCAGATTTAGTATGACATCGTGATACTACACCTCTTATTCCCTTTTTTATCATTAAAACCATATTAATAACACTTATCAAATCTAATTTACTTTGTCTTTTTTAGCAATGATAGACCAGGGGTTGTAAAATACTAAGCAGGATCTAATTTATATGTTTTTAAACAAATAACTCTAAAATTATCAAAAATATCTGCTAATAGTATAAGGTATATCTCCCACATTCTTAGCGTGCCTTCGTGGTGTAATGGTCAGCACACTGAGCCGGAATTTCAGAGGTCCGTTTCAGTCCGTTCAATTTCAGAGGCTGCCGGATTTAGATGGCAGACTTACGGCTACAAGAGAAAGCCTAAAAACTTATATTATTTTCTATATAAAACAATGAAAATATAAAAAAAAGATTAATGGCACACTTAAAAATCAGTAAAAAAGATTAAAATATGTATTATTTTCTATATAAAAACAATAAAAAATATGAAAAAAGGTTAAAGATAAGCTTAACAATCATTGAAAAAGATTAAAAAGAGTAAAAATTAATACTAAAGAGCCTTCAAATAGTATAATTTTAAGCACAAAAAATTAAAATCAGAATCGTTCTCAGATTATAATGATAATTTTACAGTTTCTATCATAGAAATTTCTCCTATTGCTATATTTAAAATACATTTCTTTTTCCCAAATAAAATAAAGTAAAATGTATATTCATTTCTAGGTTTATTTTTTAATTTCGAATTAAAATTTCTTTTAGTATCACTGACTAAAGTATAACTTTCATGATTAGAAAGATCATAACAAAAATAGGATAGAGTTTTTCAAATTTTAAAATGTAAGGTATATTTTAATTTTGTAAGTCATTTTAATTTAGGTAACCTTATAAGGTATATCTCCCACATTCTTAGCGTGCCTTCGTGGTGTAATGGTCAGCACACTGAGCCGGTATTTCAGAGGTCCGTGGTTCGATTCCCGGCGAAGGAATTGCATATTTTTCATGTCTCCTGCTACTAAATAACCTAATGTCTCTACACTGGCGCCCGAACTAAAAGGGTTATGGATGATGACTCTCATCGCCCTTTAAAAGGGGAGTATATAAGGTATATCTCCCACATTCTTAGCGTGCCTTCGTGGTGTAATGGTCAGCACACTGAGCCGGAATTTCAGAGGTCCGTGGTTCGATTCCCGGCGAAGGCCTTGCATATTTTTCATGTCTCCTGCTTCGAAATAACCTAATGACTCTACAATAGTAAAACATCTGTTTTAATATATAATTTTGAATATCCTCCTAAATTTTTAATATTAAAAACTTTTCAAACATTTTGTGCATAATTATAATCTACATCACTTGTATCACATTCATTCAATTTATTGTAAAATTATTTCTGAACTGGTAATTTAGTTTCTTTATATTTTTCTTCATAATTCATATAATTATAAGGATAAACACTTTTTCTTGTTATTAAGTCTAAACCTGAATCAGGAAAATGTTTTGTAGTTTCTTTAAACACAGATTTCAAATATTCATGATAGGTTCCTTTAAAATTATCAGGTAATTCTCTTAAGAATTTTATTAAATCATCTATACTTCTAGATATAAATTTGAATTAATCTATAAATCCTAATTTTTAAATATTTTCTAATTTTTCTAGTAAAAGATAAATATTTTTCTTCAGTACTAAGAATAACGTTAATTTAGTATCATCGAATCCAAGTTCTTTTACAAACAAATGTCCATCATAACCAGATAAGTTATGTATAATAACAGGTATAAAATCTGGAATTTTATAGTTTAAATAACATCCTTCGTGCAGTAAACTTCTGCATTTTTCAGTTAAATGACAATTATCAATTACTTTTTTATCTTCTCGTAAAATTCTTTGTCACATATATGATATTTATTAATTGTTTTATAATGAACGCAAATTTAATATCTTCATATTTTTCTTCTTTTTCTTAATATGTTATTATTTACGTTCTCCGCACTTAGGCGCTACACGGAAGGGAAGGATGCCTTCGTGGAAGACTTTCTAAGGGAAACTGCCTCATATGCATATGGGGAACAGCACGAAAACGCCCATGCAGTCAGCTCGTTCGCGAGAATCGAACGTCGGACTGAACTACCAGAGCTTAGGTTGTTTTTTGGTTGTTGCTGGGTTTTTTTCGAAATAAATTTCTCAGTTTCAGTAGCATCTTTTTTTAAAGGCTTCACAAGTTTTTTTCACTGCATCAGTTGCCTTATAATAAATTGGAGATTTAAAATACTCATTATTATGCAATTTGTTTTTAATGACTGAATTCACCTGCATGATGTTTTGATACGGAAGTGCATAAGAACTTTATTCAATTTTGACTCTATCATATTAATTTTTTCATCGCTAAGATTATATTTATCCTTTAGAATTGATTTACATAATGCATTATCGATTTCTTCTTCTGCTAAATAACAAGTTCTTAAAAATGCATATATATCAGATAATCTAGGATTTGGTTGACAAGCGCTTATTTTTTTAACGAACATTCAAAATCTGCATAACTAACAAATGTAACTCTCATTGATTGATTATAATTATTAAATTTGATGAATTCGCCTTTTTTAGACATTTTAACTCTACAAGTAGTCTGACAATTTTTTCATGTTCATTTAATTTTTTCTTGATTGTAAATTTAATAAACATCTATTACGGAAATATATACTTGATACCATCCCACTTGATTCCTTAATAATCAAGGCATGCTTTTAATCCAACAATAATGATCGTTTATATATAATAAGTTTATATGTTTTTCTAATTTATTGTTACTGTATACTAATACGAAAAAATTCTTTTTTTATAACCATATAATTAACAGATATATTATTAGTATTTACATTTTTTTAAATTTTATCTAAAGAAAATCAATTGCTTCCAAATTTAAATCACTTTCAAATGTTTTGTAATTTGAAACTCTGTCACAGTGAATGTTTACTGGATGAAATGCAGACAAATAGACCATATAAAACATTTATTATCATTATTTTTTATATTTATAATTGCTTTTTTATTTTTTAATTCTTTAAGTAATTCCATATAACCTGATCCTTTTCTATGTAACTTGATCCTTTATCCTTTACTTGATACTCTGTTAATAATTCATCAGCTCAGCTACCGTAAATGTCATTTAAATCTGAATACTTTACTACAACATAATTTTTTGTTTTAAATGAAAATTCCTTAGGATCTTCCTTAGAATAATTAAGATCTTTTTTATAATCCCAAAATAGTTTAAAATTTTAAATGTTTTTCTCATTTAAAGCTTCTTTTATTAAATTTTTAGCAATTTTATTTCTTCTAACATATAGAAATTCATTAATTTACTTTGTAGAGATATTAGGTACTTGAAAGCAAAAGCCTTGAAAAATGAGCAACGCCTTCGCCGGGAATCGAACCACGGACCTATCGGTTACGCGTTGAGCGTGCTGATCACTGAACCACCAAGGCATGCGAAGAAGGCGGAAGAAATGCCTTATGTACTTTCCCTTTTAAAGGGCGACTGGAGATTAGGGGACCCAATCGCCAAATCCCGGTGTTGGAGTTTTTAGTTCAGTTTCCACCTTTTTTTAGTTCGGGCGCCAGTGTAGAGACATTAGGTTATTTAGAAGCAGGAGTCATGAAAAATGGGCAATGCCTTAGCCGGGAATTGAACCACGGACCTCTCGGTTACGCGTCGAGCGTGCTGACCGCTACACCAGGAAGGTATGCAAAGAAGGCGGGAGAAATACATTATAACTTAATTCCATGTAAATTTAACATCCAGTGTATTTTTAATCTTTTTTTATAATCCACTTCTACTTCGATAATTTCTTGGTTTTCAATTAAAATTGCGTTTCTGTGTTTCGGACTTCTTAAATGATGATTTTTGGAAGACCCTTAATAATATCCAACTTAAATATTGCACTTTATTTGTGGTTTTCTACCCTTTCTTGAGTTAAAAAATAAGACTTTTTTGAAAGGAAACAAATTTAAAAATAGAGTCTGATCTTTTATGTATTGAATAATATCATATTTATTCAGGCATTCAGGAACATGAAAATTATGTCTTTTACAATAATCTAATAGTTTTTTTTTTATCTCGGTATTAGATAGTTTTCATATTAAATAAAAGAAATTAATGGTTTAATGATCTTGAATGATTTTTTTTTTATATAAGATGGATTATAAAATTCTCCGCAAATTTTACGTTTAATTTTTGGTTTAGAAAAAAAATCATTTTGGAAATTAACTATTTCAGCAAATTCTCTTCTTTTCATCTGATCTATAACAAAATATAGATATGGAAGAATAACATTTATTATGAGTTTTACAAAACTCACGTAGTTGTTTCATAGTCATAAATTGCCTCTCCGTTTAATAGGAAACATTTATTTAAGCGAAATGTTTGCTGCCGGATTTAGATGGCAGACTTACGGCTACAAGAGAAAGCCTAAAAACTTATATTATTTTCTATATAAAACAATGAAAATATAAAAAAAAGATTAATGGCACACTTAAAAATCAGTAAAAAAGATTAAAATATGTATTATTTTCTATATAAAAACAATAAAAAATATGAAAAAAGGTTAAAGATAAGCTTAACAATCATTGAAAAAGATTAAAAAGAGTAAAAATTAATACTAAAGAGCCTTCAAATAGTATAATTTTAAGCACAAAAAATTAAAATCAGAATCGTTCTCAGATTATAATGATAATTTTACAGTTTCTATCATAGAAATTTCTCCTATTGCTATATTTAAAATACATTTCTTTTTCCCAAATAAAATAAAGTAAAATGTATATTCATTTCTAGGTTTATTTTTTAATTTCGAATTAAAATTTCTTTTAGTATCACTGACTAAAGTATAACTTTCATGATTAGAAAGATCATAACAAAAATAGGATAGAGTTTTTCAAATTTTAAAATGTAAGGTATATTTTAATTTTGTAAGTCATTTTAATTTAGGTAACCTTATAAGGTATATCTCCCACATTCTTAGCGTGCCTTCGTGGTGTAATGGTCAGCACACTGAGCCGGTATTTCAGAGGTCCGTGGTTCGATTCCCGGCGAAGGAATTGCATATTTTTCATGTCTCCTGCTACTAAATAACCTAATGTCTCTACACTGGCGCCCGAACTAAAAGGGTTATGGATGATGACTCTCCACACCCAGGATTTGGCGACTAGGTCCCCTAAAACCCTAGTCGCCCTTTAAAAAGGGGAGTATATAAGGTATATCTCCCACATTCTTAGCGTGCCTTTGTGGTGTAAAGGTCAGCACACTGAGCCGGTATTTCAGAGGTCCGTGGTTCGATTCCCGGAGAAGGAATTGCATATTTTTCATGTCTCCTGCTACTAAATAACCTAATGTCTCTACAACCTTTCCCATCATACCTCGTTTCAACTTACAACTCTCTACCAGAATGAGTTTTTAGAATCACGTTGAATGCAAATGAGTCAGAAGTAGTATTAAAGGAAAGTTCAGCTTACTTCGAGAGAGAGAGAGCTAGGAATCCTCAGTACCCCGTTTTTGCCTTTGGGCTAAGTCTCTCTAAATGTTGTTACTTGCGGCCGTATATTACGTGCCTTTTGACAGTCCGCCGGCTAATTTAAAAGTAAGGGAACGACTACGTTAGAACTGTGTTAGCTTCGGCTAAATCTCTTGGTTAGTTATAGTTAGTTCTTATTTTTGAGTTTAAGCCCAAGTGGAGGCTTTGTTGTCAGCCCGAAGAAAGAGGCCGACTGTTCATCTTATTTTTGAGTGAATAAAGGGTAATTAGACCGTCTTGAATTTACGATCTCTGTTATTTGAACTGAGCGATAGTTCGCTTAACAGTTCACTAGGTTCCTCGACATTTAATTTAACAGAATAAAAGTGAGGAACTGCAAATTTGGCGCCCGAAGCTTAAGCGGACTATGCCGTTAGTAAGTGAAAAAATTCACGCTGACCCCTCCTACCTTTCAAATCCCTGAGGCACCAGTAAACTCGATGGAGAAACTTGGTTTCATAGTAGAAACCATGCGGGAAAATATGAAGCCAGCTGCGACGTTCGATGGGAAAGGTTCGGTGATGACCTTCTTAGAGAAATTAGAGCTGCATTTTATACTACATCCCGTAAATCAGCTGCAGATTACCATTGCAACAGCTAATTTAAAAGGACAAGCCTTTAGTTGGTTCAAGGCCATCAG
>KK114576.1:24333-38792 GCA_000611955.2 Stegodyphus mimosarum
TTTCCGAAACGCACAGCTGGGAAAATTTTAAAACCGCGCTACTAAAAGCGTTTTCCGTAGTCAAAGATCGAACAAAGTTGGAAGCAGAGCTCTTCAGTAAATACCAGACGAATGTCGAAGATTTAACCGACTTTATTCTGAAAAAATACAAGTCTTCAATCTACTGTATGGAAAGAGGCCAGAGAGTGAATTAATCGAGGTAGTTTTGCAGCGCCTGCTTCCTTCGAATCAGGATTTCCTGGAGGTGAGAAACCCGTAGACACTCGAAAGCCTATCAACTCGTGAAAATTCCAAAGAACAGATGAAAACGGGCGTTCAGCAGATTTTCGCCAGAGGAAGCAAGCGAAGGAAGCAGGCACTGCGAAATTAACTCGATTAATTCACTATCTGGCCTCTTTCCATACAGTAGCTTGAAGACTTGTATTTTTTCAGAATAAAGTATTCGAGCTTTTTGTCTCGTCAGAGACCTCAAAATAAGCAGTATCCTTATGGGAAATTGGAAAAGATCAAAAAAGGCGATAGCAAGAAGACGGATCAAACAAGATTATTTGGCGATCGGAAAAAGAAGCAGCATAGGCAAGGGGCGTATAAGCGTATTTAAACTAATCAGGGTGGCCGAGAAGAGGGTCCGGTCACCCCCTGCGAAAAAAAATCCATCGGAGATTAAACTAAATACGGCACTGGTACAGAAATTGGCCTTGCCAGAAATTCATATTTTGTTAAACAACGTGCCTACTACGGCGTTACTACACACTGGGGCGCAGTGCAGCATTTTGTCGCAAGACTTTTTCAAAAAGAATTTTCGGGGTTACAGACTGTTCAAAGCCACTAATTGTTACCCAAGGTAAACAGTGTGTGTGCATTGGAAAAATAGGACTGCACTTACAGATCAAAAGTGAAACTCAGAAAGTTAATTTTCTTGTAGTAAAAGGTTTATTAACTTTGGTTATTTTGGGGGTCGACTTTTTACGCGCAGTGAGCGCGAACTTAAATTTTAAGAACTCTACTTTAAAGTTCAAATGGAGGCTGTAGTAGATGAAGGAAGATCACAGCTAGAAATAGAGCTGAATCACCTCCAGGCACAGAATAAGAAGAAAATTTTAAATTTAGTAAGAAATTTTTATAAATTGTTTGACGATAAGCCGGGCTTCTTCTTAGTTCATCATGAAATTAATGTTGGAAATTTTCCTCCCCCCCAGTTCGGTCTAAGCCATATAGGTATGAGGAGGTTAAAGAAAATATTTTAGAGCAGCACATTAAAGAGATACTGGCCAATAAAATAATTATCCAGAGTAGTAGCCCTACGCAAGCCAGGTAGATTTATGCAGGAAGAGAAGCGACCTCCTACCGTCAGATCCGAATTCGTGGAGGTTTGCCGTGGGCTACCGTAAACTGAATAGTATAAAGAAATATCCTACATATCCCCTGCCGATAATTGATGCGATAATTCGAAAAATACGATCCACTATTTATATGACGACGCTTTACCTCACGTCAGAATATTTTCAGATTGCAGTAAAATCCGAAGATGTGGAGAAAGCCACCTTCATAACGAAAATAGGCGTGTATGTCGTTTTGAAAATGCCGTTTGGCTTAAGCAGAGCTCCGGCTACATTCCGGAAGGTAATGGACATCGTATTAAGCCCCGTCCTTGCCAAAAGTACTTTCATCTTGTAAGGTCTTTATTTTATTCTAACCAATTATTTTTAGTTTGCCTTTCCTTTCCCTCCTGATTTCAGTTTCCTGTCGGAATGTAAATTTATTATGACGTAGATGCAAACCTAAACGTGTTTCAGAAGCAGCATTTAAGCTGCGTTTCAAGAGTTCGGAAAGAAGTAAGTAGTAGACATAGTTCTGACTTTGTGCTGCCTATTTGAATTTAGCTCTTTAGTCGGTGTCAGACACTTATCAGTTTATACCGATATTTCTCGGCTTGCCTTTGCTGTGTGCAGCCGATTTAGAGTTAGTTAAGCTAAGGAGCCAGTCGTTAGATATATTAACTTATTAGTGTTTTGTTACAGTTACATTATTATTTTCTCTTAAATTTACGTTAGTCATAAGTGGTGATGATTTGTGAGCACGAAGTGCGTGCATCTGTTTTAATTTAGTTTAAATAAAAAGGTTATTTAAAACGTTTCTTCTGCAGTATTTATTCTTCAAGACATGAGGAGAATTCGCTACTTCATCTTCTATATAAGGTCCAAGTTGTATGCTACCAAAAAGAACAAGGAGACTATAATCTATTTAGATTATATCATAATAACAAGTGAAAAACTATCGATGAGCACGCAGATCACTTAAAAGAAGTTTTTTCATTATTAAATGAAGCCAGCCTCAAGATGAATACCAAGAAATGTAAATCTGCGGAGAAGGAACTTAGATACCTCGGATATAAAATTTCGAAAAAAGGCCTCGTAACTAATAATTCTAAAAATCTTAGCAATTAAGAGTTATCCGCCTCCTAAAACAGCGAAAAATTAGCATCCTTTTTGGGCATATACTTATAATATTGATTTCGCGAAGATAGTTCAACTTTCGCTGGTTCTCAAACACAAGAAAACTAGGTTCACGTGGACAGTAAAGGAGAACACTGCGTTCGAAGACTTAAAACACGCATTAATAAATGCCCCAGTACTCAAATTCCCGGGAAGTGGACCAAAATTTAGAAGTCGCTGCAGACGCTTCTGATTTCGCAGTTGGCGCCGTTCTTTCCCAAACGGGCAGTCAAGTGCTTACTTCAATAAAACTCTTGAATCAAACTCAAAGAAATTATACCGCGACGGAAAGAGAAACTCTCGCTGTCTTAATAACAGTACAGAAATTTCGAGTTTACTTTGGAAGCGCCCGGGTGATAGTCTATTCAGACCATGCGGTAGTTGGTCGCTTGCATTCCGAAAAAAGTCTTTCACCCCGGCTTATACGCTGGAAGTTGAAGTTGCAGGAGTACAATTTAATAATAAAACACACGCTGGGGAAGGAAAATGTTGTTGCGGATGCCCTCTCAAGAATTAAGATTGGCATAGAGGGAAATAATGTTAGATGTACGATGTTAAGCTCGAAAATAATTGAGTCCCGTGAAACAATAATTGCAAAACTGAAGACGGACCCCGAATTCCAAAATATTTATGCATATTTTGAAGACCCCGAAGATTTCGAGTATATGGATATTGCAGAAATTAGAAATAGGGCAATCCATTATGAAATTCTTGATAGATTGCTATTTTACACAAAAATAACTAACAATAATCAAGAGTACCGGCCAGTGATCCCAGCGAGTCTACGCGATCCCAGCGATTCTAGAACAGCTGAATGATTCATCCGTATCGGGCCACCTCGGTAATTAGGAAATCATTGCAAAGGGTCCGCGAAGTAGTTTATTTTCCGCAGTTACAGAAAGTTGTGACGGCTTAGGTCACGTCATGTCATATGTGTCAGTTAATTATAGATGCTACTTATAACCCGGCCGGGTACTTAAATAACATAAAAACTACTTTCACAATAATGAGTCGGTGGGTATCGATTTGCTCGGACCTTACCCCAGAACAAGGGTAAATAAGGATAGATATCTCTTAACTGTCTTTGATCATTTTTGAGAATGAGTGGAAATAATTCCCCTTAAACGAGCATCAGGAAAAATAATGTCAGATTCGTTTTTATATGAATATATCTTAAAATACGGGGCCCATTAAAAGTAATATCTGATAACGAAAAACTATTTTAAGTCAGTTATTTAAAAATCTTTGTACAGGACTTTGCATACGCCATCTGAAGATGGTACCATATAGGCGGCAACAGAATATAGCGGAACGCGTAAGAAAATATTCTTAAAATTATTCAGGGATAAGTTCATCATCGTTGGGATAGCTGTGTCAATGAATTAGCTTTTGCTTTAAGAACGGCGAAATATGATACTACGCAAAAGACCTCTGCAGAAATCTTTTTAGGAAGGAAAATTTTAACTCATTTAGATAAACTCTTTTTTGTCCAACAAAGGCAAGAAGAATATAAGTTAAAGAACATCCAGAAGATCATAGACGAGGCGGTAAGAAACTCGGATTCAGCGAGACAGAAATTGAAGATGTACTACGTTAAGAATAGACGGCAGTGGAATAATGTGTGGGTTAAAAAAGTACTGAAATTGAAACACTCTGTTACAGATTTCGTACTTATTTAGCTATTCATTTGGAATTGTAATTAAAATTGCTTTATTTTCCCGTGCAACGCAGACGATTTTTGAAGAGAAAGCTACGTCAGAAAAGTAAAAATAAAAGAGCGCGTGCATTTAATATTTAATAAAGAAATATCTCAAAATTTCTGTTGCCTTCGAGAAAAGAGTTTTACTAGAATATTCTAGTGAATAATTCAAAAGCTTGTAAAAGCCGAATTAAAACACTGCATCTCAGTTGTAGTTGTAGCTGTTTCAAGCGAACTGTTTGTTTACTTAAGGCTGTGTTTGATAGTAGCGGATTCGCTGTGAAACTGGATTAACTTTACCTGTTTTAAATTGAATTCTGTTTAACGTTTGAGATATTGTGATATTGTACGAATACACCAGAGGAAATATTTCAGTGTTTTGTTTTATTTCTTGTGAAAACAATAAATTTTGCTAACGTTCTAACGACTGGTGCATTCAATCCATTACGAATCCGTACGCACGCAACAATTTTTTGTGTCAAGAATTGGGGTTTTGAATGCCAGTCACAAAAGCGATGGTAGAACAATTGAGACAGCTCGTCATTGCTTTTGCTGCATTCCAAGAAAAGATGGAAGCTGGCCAAGCTTCCTTTAAAGACCCCCCCGGGGGTCGACGCAGAGTACTATGCGAAGCTACTGGCTAGGATCTGTACCTAGGCAGTCTCGGCCACCGGGGTATAAAAGTTATGAACTTTGCGGTTCCCGATGGTCCATGGGGTAAGTCTATACTTGCTCTTCATGGGCCGGGAGGTGTTAGTCCCCTCCACCAGAGTATTGGTAGCCAAATAGCAAACTGGACCATTGAGAGTCTGGTCACTGCTGTCCTTGGTATTCCATGGAAAGCCTAAGGAGAGGGGCATCCCGTGTAGTGCTGACAGTTAGCCTCAATCAACGACCAGTCATCGCTCCAAGTTGTCATCGCCCACCCCACCGTGGTCTCGGTCCGGCCGAGGCGATGGTCTTGAATGGTCCGTGTTTAGCGGTGGGCCGGCTAAACGTTGAGCGTTTAGCAGAGGGAGCCTGATAAAATTGTTGCTGTCTCGAGGATGCGGGACCTCGGGCCCAGCAGGTGTGCAATGTCATCGGTAGACGGGTGACGTTTATCCCCGAGTGTTCTTAATTAAACGGAAGGTGGTATAAATGTAGTTAGTTAGTTAGTTCCTTAGAAGAGATTAAAGCGGGACAGGAGTCAGTTAAGGAAACTATGGAAGCTGTTAAAGAAGAGATGAAAGTAGGCCAAGAGGAAATGAAAAGAGAAATCGCCTGCATAATAGAAAACAAATTGGAAACTATGGAAGACAGAACTTACACGGTTAAAAACAGAGTTGGGCACATAAAAGAAAGAGTTTCTGCCGTTCAACAACAAATCGAACGAGAAATTGATGACAGGCTTTCTGCGGTCGCCAAAGAAGTCGGTAATTTAAAGAAATTCGTAGCGACGCCAGGGAACAATTCGGATGGTTTTAAATTTCTACTCATGAACGCTCGTCCCTCACTAAAGTTATCCACGTATGATGGAAAGACCTCCTGGCAAGTAGTATACAAGACTCAATTTTCTATAGTTGCGGGAACAAATAGATTAGATTCCCTAGCTAAAGCCTCTCACCTTGCCGCTTCTCTGAGAGGAGAAGCAGCGGATATTTTTCAGACTCTTCCCGAAAACAAAAGGCTAGATTTCGAAGCTCTGTCCGGAGTTTTGGAGAGAAGTGTTTAAAAGATTACAGCAGGCTTCAGATACAATCCCGTGAACAGAAGCCTACGGAAATATTCCAGGAGCTCGCCACGGATGTTGAAAATCTGTTCCACCTCGCCTTTTCGGAGTGTCCGACAGAAACAAGGGAAATCCTGTCCCTGCAATACTTCATCGACGGCATCCGGGATCCTGAAATACAGAAAGCACTGCAAGTGGCTGATGTCAAGGACCTGAAAAGTGCTTTAGTGTACGCCATGAAATTCGAGGCAGTGCAGCAAGCCACTCGTAGAGACCGCCACCCAATCAGAGCTGCTCGCATACAAGAACTAGTGGATGAAACGAGTGCTTTCCTAGATGATTTAACCAGAAAAGTAATGCCTTGACACGTAATATTGGTGACAAGAAACCAACCGAAAAGTGCTGGAACTGCGGTGCTGAAGGGCACATTCGAAGGAACTGCAGAATACCCCAGGCACGGATGTTAAGACCACGCCTATCAAGAAGGAGGGAAACTAATTCATGGCCATCTCGTGGAACGTAGGTCGCCGGATAATGAAAAGCTCCAGTTTAAAGTGCTTCATATTTCTGCACTGAGTGGCAACAATAATGGACTATCCATTAATGGGCATATCGATGGAGTTCCTTGCAATATGACCATCGATACAGGAGTCAATGTTATCATAATTCGAAGACATTTAGCTCAAAAATCTGACGATAAACTGATTTGGACGCCATCCTGCATTACCCTCCAAACTACGTCCCGCGAGAAAATGGACATACAGGGGGAAGTTAAACGTGAACATCACGCTTGGAAGTGCCGCTTACCACCACACGGAATATGTGGCACATATAACAGATCCTTGCATATTCGAATTGTGCTTTTTAAGGAAATACAATTTTATCTTAGACTTCAAGAATAAGAAACTGCTTACAGCATCTGAGGACATGACTATCGATCATCAGAAGAGATCCTCAGATGGAAACGCCGATAGCTCGCCTAAAAGACCCTGCTCGGAAAGCTGCCGAAATGATACTAGGGTTGAAGAGAAACCCAAGACTACCAGATATTGTACATCCCAGGTGCTTATCGGTAGTGATCTTCGTCTGCCTCGTGATCTCTTGTTTAGCCGTCTTGCAGATGCGCCTGCATCCCCTGAGGAATACTTCCAAGATGTCCAGGCCCGATTTGAAGTGATCCACCGTTCTGCTCGAGAGCGAGTCAACTTGACGACGGAGAAGATGAAGACCCGATACGACACCAGAGCTACTGGCCATCGTTTCAAAGAAAGAAATAAGGTGTTGTTGTGGAATTCGACTCGACGGAATAGACTCTGTCCGAAACAACAGTCATCTTGAGATGGTCCATACACAATCCTAAACAGGCTGGACGACGTCGTGGATTGGATCCGTAAGTCATCGAATTCTAAGCCTAAAGTCGTCCATTACGACATGTTATCTCCTTACTATGGTCATAGTACCTAGTGTATATAATGGTAAACAGTAATGTAAATAATATAAGACCATGGTCCTTTTTGTATTTGATGTGTGTTTAGTATTTGACTTGTATTTTGTGTTTGATAGTATTTGTATTTGATAGTGTTTGATTTGTATTTATATTTGATAGCATTTGTATTTAGTATTTGATAGCATTTGTATTTAGTATTTGATAGTATTTGAATTGTAGTTAGCGTTTGATAGTATTTGATTTGCTGAAAGTTACTTATTGCAATGATTGTTTATTTTTTTGTTGTAATGTAATATTTATTATTACATTGATGCATTAGTTGTAAGTTTGGCTTCCTTTCCAGGGATTGTATTGTCTGGAAGGTGCAGTCCTTGGGAAGGGGGCAGTGTTACGGATTTCGTATTTATTTAGCTATTTATTTGGAATTGTAATTAAAATTGTTTTATTTTCCCGTGCAACGCAGACGATTTTTGAAGAGAAAGCTACGTTGGGAAAGTAAAAATAAAAGAGCGCGCGTATTTAATATTTAATAAAGAAATATCTCGAAATTTCTGTTGCCATCGAGAAAATGGGTTTTACTAGAATATTCTAGTGAATAATTAAAAAGCTTATAAAAGCCGAATTAAAACACCTCATCTCAGTTGTAGCTATAGGTGTTTTAAGCGAACTGTTTGTTTACTTAATGCTGTGATTGATTGTAGCGAATTCGCTGTGAGATTGGATTAACTTTATCTGTTTTGAATTGAATTCTCTTTAACGTTTGAGATATTGTGATATTGTACGAATATCTCTGAGGAAATATTTCAGTGTTTTGTTTTATTTCTTATGAAAAGAATAAATTTTGTTAACTTTTTAACGACTAGTGCATTCAATCTATTACGAACCCGTACGCCCGCAACAATTCTTTATGATCTACGCTAGAAAATAAAGTGGCCAACTTTGAGCCCACGTTCGAAGGGCCTTTTGTGGTTGAAAAAAAATAAATGCGCGACGTTATATTTAAAGGCTACAGATGGCCAGAGAACGTTGGCTAACGTTGATCAAGTTAAACAGTATTAAAATCGAACTGATTTTGAAATTTTGAAAGATCTCTTTCAGGAACAGGGAAGCGTGCGAAAAGCTTCGGATGGGCAAACAATGACAATTAATTCCTCCCCAGCAGAGAAAAGAAACCCTGCAGAAAACAACGAATATGAGGCAGGTAAGTGAGTTCTGGCACAACGAGGTCCAGGGCCAGCAGTAAAGAGGAAAATGTCATTAAATGGGAAGACCAGCTAAGCGAGTTCCATCACAACCGGTCCAAGGGCCAGAAAAAAAGAAGTCATTAACCATGGCGGCAAAGAGAACTGTTCCACCGCAGAGGGTTCCAGACTCATTGAAGGAAACCTTAGCAGAGGTTCACAGTTACCCATCGACAACCGCCCCAAGGGAGGCCGGAAAGGATCCAGCACAAAGATGTCTTAGGGGTAAAAGGTTAGCCGAATCTATATCCACGTCGCTCCCGCAGACAAGAAAGTCCAAAAAGAGGGTAAAAGACCCGGAGTAAAGGAGCAGACTTCAAGAAATCAAGCGTAGAGCGGACTACCAGAATCCTCAACCGGTAAGAAAGGCAGCCCGATTCACTGCCAAGGGATTGAAGAGGAAGGAATCCCCGGGGGAAAATGAAAGCCGCTCTAAGAGAAAAATTCGAATCCAGAGCCCAAATTGCCTCATCTGGAAAGATTTCTTATATAAAAGAATGGAGGATTACAGAAAGCAAAAAGATAAGTGAAAATTTTCTTTGTTTTCTCATTCAGAATTGAAGTTCAGTTTATACCATTTTGTTCAAAGTTGATTTGTCAAGCGAGAAAAATTGTTAGATGCTGCTAAAAGCAAGTTATTTTTTAAGTTCTCAAGTTTGCGAGAAAGTGCATTGTAAATATCTTTTAGTCTGAAAGACTTGAATTTACGATGAAAATTGTTGTAAACTAGACGTTAAAATTAAATTGCGGGAAAGGACTGTAAGCTATGTATAACAATCGTGTACGTTTTCATGTAAAATAATGAGTCTAAAACTTTATATATTGAATGTGTAAAATGTTTGTGCTGAAAGTAAATCCTATGTGATGATTGTAAAAGTGCTCTAAATTTAAACTTTCTTTAAATGAAGTATTTGAAAACCTTGTTTAAACGAAAGATTGGAAAGAAAGTTAACAGAATGAATGTATTTGAGCTCGGCTCTCCAGTTACACAAACACTTTCGTCGCTTGTAGTACACTAGGTATAGTCTTCATATTAAGGTGTCACTTGAGGTCTAGTGTGTCTACATTTGGTTTTTACTTTTTAGTAAGATAGTTAGACGGTAGTGGTATTCGTTTTAACACAACGCTTACAGGCTCGCTTCGTGTCAGAACAAACTTCTGGAGAGCGTTGGGGGAAATGAGTTAGAATGCGAATGAATGAAATCTGTTTGAGGGCCAAATAAATGTAATGAAACGTAATTGGAAGGGAAATTGCGAACCTTTTCTTTGCACAAAGTACTAAAACGTTTTCCTTCCAGATATATTGAAAGGACGAGATTAGTTAGATGAAGTTTCCAAGATCAAGACGGTGTATGTAATGGAAGTCAAGCAAGAAATTTTGTAAAAATGATTTTCCTTATCTTAGTTTGAACTTAGGTTTCGATCACTTTGTAAAGATGGCCCTAAAAGAAGTTAAAACTTCGATTTCAGTAGTGTAACTGAATTGAGAAATCAAAAGTGTTAGAAGCTAAATTTTGATTTTGTAAGAAAGTAAAATTTAGAGAAAGTTTTTCTAGAATTTAAAACTCTCAACAAGGTCGTTGTGAGACCTTTTTCTTCGAGTACTTAAATTCTGGTGGGGAAAAATGAAAGGTATATTTTAATTTTATAACAGTTATTTTAATTTAGATAACCTTTCCTAGCTTCCCTCGTTTCAACTTACAACTCCCTACCATAATGAGTTTTTCATTTCATGTTGAATGCAGATGAGTAAGACGTAGTATTAAATGAAAGTTCAACTTACTTCGAGAGAGAGAGCTAAGGATCCTGAGTAGCACGCTTTTGTTTTTGGGCTAAGTCTCTTTAACTGCTGTTATATTACGCGCCTTTTGATAGCTCGCCGGTTAGTTTAAAACTAAGGGCCAACCTCGTTAGGTGTTAGCTACGGCTAAATCTCTTAGTTAGTTATAATTAGTTCTTTTTTGTTTTTAGTTCTTTTGAGTTTAAGCGCAAGTGGAGGCTTTCTTGTAAGCCCGAAGAAAGAGGCTGACTGTTCTTCTTATTTTTGAGTGAATAAAGGGTAATTAACCCTCTTGAGCTTACGATCGTTGTTATTTGAACAAAGCAATAATTCGCTTAACAGTTCACTAGGTTCCTTGACATTTAATTTAGCAGAATGAGAGTTGGGAACTGCACAAAAAGATCTATCATACATCTTGTTTCAAAAGTAATGTCATTCAATCCTGATTATAAAAAAGATGCATGTTATCTATTATTATTATACTTTTAAGAAAAATTCGTTTTAAAATTTATATTACGACATTCCTTTTTATTAACCGTTAAAGAACAGTCATATAACAATCAGTCATATTTAAATTGTCAAATATCATATTATTTCGTGTTACATTCTTTTCTCTTTGAATATACTGAGGGAGAATATATAAACTTGAAACATCATCTGAAGTACTTGTTATCTTATATGTGCCATATGAAGAAGATAGTACAGAGGACTTTAGCATTCTGAACTTATTCCATTCCATTTCT
Organism: Stegodyphus mimosarum; assembly: GCA_000611955.2. Taxonomy (NCBI): domain Eukaryota; kingdom Metazoa; phylum Arthropoda; class Arachnida; order Araneae; family Eresidae; genus Stegodyphus; species Stegodyphus mimosarum. The sequence goes on from KK114576.1 coordinate 35,450, forward strand.
TTTTTCAATTTAAAATTTTCAAACATCATCTTTGCATCATTTTTGAGTTTATAATGACTTAATATCAGTTTGATATCTTTTACAACTACTTTTTAATTATTTTTTCCAGCAATATATATCATATTTTCACTTACATTTCTCTGAAATTAAAGTTTAATTTAAAAATTTATAACTGCTTTTTTATATTCTCTGAATAAAGAATATTTATATATTTTAAAGGAATCTATATTTTCATAATATTTCTATTTTTCGTAACATATACCATCTCTTAAAAATTCTTTCAATAAAATATTCATTCAGTTTTGTGTTACTTATTACATCAGATAATTTAGGGACGTCAATATCAGCTCCTTTTAAAGTAATAAATTGCTTGTCAAGTTTTACTGAAGTGTTAGGATAGAAAAACATATCGGATGTCGAATAATTTGGAGTACAAGGACTCATTAAAATAATATGAATCAATAATAAAGTATCGACATTATGATGTTCTATACGTTTACCTGCTATAGTTAGTTGTGCTGCATAAATAAAGTTATGTTTTTCTCTCCAATATTATCACCTTTATTTTTTACAATTTTTAGTTCTTTTTGAAGGAAATTTGCTGAATGTAAAATATTGTTTTTTTTTCTTTTATAATAAAATTATAAGCAACATTTTCGTTCTGCTCTGTTATATTCTCGTTCTTATTATATTCTAATATTTCTTCGCTTTCAGTTTGTTTATTGTGATGGCATTTCATATCTGCTAAGTCATAAATCTTCTCCATTTATTTATGTTTAATTTTTAAACCTTGTCCTTTCATTGAAAGCATTTTATTTAATTTAGCACGTATGACTTGTTTTTCAATCTTCTTATCTGTTATCTATTCAGAGACTGAAACTGTTACTTCAAGCACAAAAATATCTGTAAAAAATCTTCTTGTTTCAATTTTTTTACTTTTTCGATACAATCTATGATTACTCATTTATTTATATTAAAAACTAGGAGATCACGACCTTTTTTTCAAATAATTTTCGTCTTCTTTAACAATAAAATTGTATGCAACTTCTTGCTTATTTAAAGCAATCAGGTCAGCGATTCTCAACCGGTGGCACGCTTACCACTGGTGGTACGCAAGAGAAAAATAAGTGGTACGGAAAGACACAAAGTGTTTTTAAATATTAAATTTAAAAATTAAATACCTGAATATCCTGTTTAAGTTTTTTTTCTAACACTTGTAAATTTATGCGATCTGATCTTTGTTCAAGGTCAATAGCCGCTCATAGTCTCCAGCAAAATAATTCCTTTTTTTTCCCAAATATTCTTTTAGCCGCACACATAACAAAATTTTGTCATTTCATTAAGTGGCGTTTTTAAAAGGAGTAATAGAAATAGATGTTGTATTTAATAGGAAATAAAAATAAGTTCCTATAAAAAGATAATAGTATATCATTAATTCTTTTAGAGTTGTTCGATTTATTAGCATATCCACATTTTATGTTACCACCATTTCCGGGCTCACATTGCTCTATTTTCAATTAGAATCATTTCTTTTACTTCTATTCGTTGTCTCTAACTGCAGGTATTTCTTCTTATTGCTTTATAGTCCTTACTTATCTACCCGATTTAAGAATGCTGTTGATTGTTTTTGAAGAACTCTTAATATATTATGCATTTAAATATTTGCGAAAAAATAATAAAACAAACCTAGATTTTCAAAATGGAAAAATGGCTATGAATGATTAAGTGGAGAAGTGATGACCCACAGGTGATGAATCCAGGACAATCTACTAGCACTAAGAATACCGAAAAGAAAGGAAAATTTTTTATACAAAATATGAAAGCTTTTTATGATTTGGGTTTACTTTATATGGGCATGAAATGGACCCACAACTTCAATGTATTATTTGCAGTAACTATTATCCAACCAAAATATGAAACCATCGTTTCTTAAAATACGTCTTGAATCTAAGCATGCCAATTTAAAGGATATATCCGAAGAATATTTTAAGAGGGAATTATCGGAGTTCAAATGTAGTAAACGAGTAATGCAAGGTTTTGTTACTTCAAGTGAAAAAGCTTTGGAAGCTAGTTACCTAGTAAGCCTAAGAATTGCCAAGACAGGGTTGGATCACACTATTGAAGAAAATCTTATATTACGAGTAGCTAAGGATATCGTTTTAACGTTGTTAAACGGAAAAGAGGCTAATGAACTTAATAATATTCCATTATCAAATGATACAATAAGTCGACGAATTCATGAAATGGCAAATTGCCTAAAAGAGACGATTATTCAAAAAATAGAACATAGTGCGTATTTCGCATTGCAGTTGGATGGAAGTACTGATATAACGAACTTGGTTCAATGATTAGTTTACATACGTTTCCGAAGAAGATAAACGAACTGCCGAAGAGTATTTTTTTGAATATCCTCATGATAGAGCAACTGCAGATGAAATTTTCAAAGTCATTGACAGTTTTATGTCTGTGAATGATATTGCTTGAAATAAGTGCATTGCACAGTAACGGAGCTCGTGCTTTAACAGGGAAACATTCCGGTGTTTAACAATAGTCGCTCCTGAAACTCAATTTACTCACTACTCCATTCATTGTGAAGCTTTAGTAGCCAAAATAATCCCCGAAAACCTGAAAATTGTTTTGAATCAAGCTGTGAAAATTGTTAATTTTATTAAGAGCCGAACTTTAAATTCAAAAATGGTTACGATTTCAGGCCAAGGTATGGGCAGTGAGCAGGAAACCCTTCTGTTACATTTCAAAGTAACGTGGTTATCCGAAGGCAAAGTTTTAAATCGTCTTTTTAAACTTCGATTAGAAATACAAATGTTATTTTGTGATTAAAAACTTGAATTGCAAAAAGGATTGTTTAGCGAATTATGTTTGGCATATTTAGCTAATATATTTGGAAAGTTATATGAATTAAATTTAGAATTACGAGGACAAGGTGTTAATTTGTTTGCCATTACAGATAAAATAAACGCAATGATAAAAAAACTCGAGCTAATAATCAAAGAATTAGATAATAAAATTTTAAGCTTTTTACTACTTTAAAGTTTTCTAACCGAAAATAACTCAAAGAAGAATTAGCATCCGACATTAAAAGTCATTTTTTCATTAATAAATAATTTTAACATGTATTTTCTCGAGGATTATTAAAAAACAAATTGGATTAGAAATCCATTTTGTTCAAACGTACCTGAAGTTTTATCTCGTGAAGAAAGATTGATAAAAATTTCCTGTGATGATTTAAAATATAACACACTTGTTAACTTATATTTGAAAGGAGAAGAAGAATTTAAAGGCATTATTATTAAATTATAGATATTAAATTATCTATTAAATTTTT
>KK114576.1:38819-57341 GCA_000611955.2 Stegodyphus mimosarum
AATTTAATAGATTTTAATAATAATAAAAATTTTTATTGCCTTTTTGCACAACCTATTTGTGTGAACAGGGATTTTCTGCCATGTTATATTTGAAAAATAAATACGGAACAAAATTAAAAGTGGATATTACTTTACCGTTAAAACTAAGCAAAATAAGATCAGACATTAAGAAATTGATCTTTCTTAAACTGGCCGAAATTTCACACGAAATTCTAGAATTAAAGTATTACAACTTTAATAATTAAAATAGTAACCGATCTTTAATCTAATACATTTTATATGTGCATATTTAATACAAACAACCATTAGGTTGTGCAAATAGCAAAATATTTTTTTTTAATATTTCTATTGAGAAACTAAAAAGTAATCAGTGTGAAATGTAGCGGTGGTACTAAAGTTTTCAGTTTTTGTTTAGATGGTATACATTAGTCAAAAGGTTGAGAACAGCTGAATTAGGTCATTATTTTGATTAATTACCCACATATGAATACTACTAATTTCATTTAATTTAACGAGAAAAAATATCTGTTTATGAAATGGTTTTGAATCGTACTACCTGGCGGATTTAGAATATTAAATGAATAAATAATTTCAGTGTCTTTTCCATAAGCTTCTTTTACTATATTACATTAAATATAAATATTAACATTTCCGTTAGATATATCGGCAATATAATCACCTTCTAACTCCGTTTCGCTGTCTTCAGGAGCCTCATATATTTTTTCTTAAATCCTATAAATTCATAAAATTCATCTTTTTTAAAATCAATTTCAAATCCTTTAGATAATTTAATAGATATACTTTGTCCTGCTTTTACAAGACCAAATTTTATTGGAAGATCATTTCCTAATAGTTTAGTCAAATATTGACTTAAATCTTTAATTGTATAATTTCCACCAGGTATAGTTATTTCGCTAATGCCTAATGCAGATTGTCTGATAAATTTGCTGTTTTAATAATTTTTACTTATATTAAACCAAGAAAACTATATTAAAAGTGATTTTAAAGCAATATTTTTTTATAATCTTTAGAATTCAAAATAAGTAAACCCTTTATGTCCCACATTACTTTATTTTTTGAAAAAGAGTTTATAGTTATTTTATTATCTTTCTTTATGCATGAGAAACCTGCCACATTAAACTTACAAAAATATTATAAATGTTTCACTGCTTTCTTTTCAATTTAAAATTGGGGCTAAAAAGTCCCGTTGGTACATAATTGATTTTATTGATAAAGTTTTAAAGTTCCGTAGGGGAATAAAAGGTTAAATATCTCCTCCGTAAATGCTGTGTGATCTACTGTCATAAATATCCTTTTTATAAAGGATAATCTAGCTCTATCCTTTATCTTAAATTTTGATTTTTTAGAAATATTTTGGTTTTTGTATAAATTGTTATAAACTTTCATTTCATTTGAAGGTTTACTAGCTGCAATAGGTGACATTTATATAGATCTATGGTATGAATTGTAATAAGTTTTCAGTAATTGTGGTAATATATCAATATATCTTTTAGGGTCGCTAACACGCAAACATTTTATAATTGTTTCTTTGATAGTCTTATTAAATCTCTCTGTTATAGCAAACTTAAATTTTATTTTTAGTGGTAAACCATTTAATATTATAATCTTCATATAATGTTTATGTGGCTTTTCCTTTAAATTCAGCACCTTCTTTGCCAATATAAATTTAGGAATTCCCTCTTTAAAAACTTGTTTAAAACCTTATATTACTTCTTCCGATGCTTTTCTTTTTAAAGAAAAAACCCAGGCATATCTATATATCTATTAAAAGCATCTGTAAGTGTTAACGAATAATTTTTCCATCACTATCTTTACTATAATTGTTAATATATAATAAATCGGCTGTAAATTGAATATTACTTTTAGATACATAAACTCTTCTTTCAAACTTACGAATAGCGGATTTCTATCGCGTATATACGTCTTGTGTATGTAAAAATTCTTCAATATCTTTCTTTGGCAATCCTGTTTTCCTTTTCACCTCTTTATTTCCACAACATCCTGTTTCTGGATTATAATATATTTCTTTCAGGAGCATTTCGGCTCCTGTTTGGCTAAAAAGTACTTTTTTTATTTTCACATTCTACAAAATTGCCTTTTCCCACTTTTGTTTTCATTTTTAGTAGTAGTTTTACAACAATCCTTAGCTTCTGTTTTGTTTTTACACGAGAGACAATGAATCAACATTTTCGTATTTACTAAGGATAAAATATCTCCCGTACCGAACGTCTCTTTAACTGTTATATTAGTTTTAATAATAGTTCTGCCTACTGTTTCTTCTATAGTTGGATTTTCAACTGGGTCTAGATAATCCAATGATTCTTGATCTGCTATATGTCTTTGTTTTGTTTCTTTTGTTTTACTATATTTTACGTGATGTTCTTCTTAAGCTCTATCGACTGTATTTATTCCAGGATCTCCTCTTTTCAATCTCTTTCTCCGGTTTTGTAAATGGACCACACCATTGATATCCTGAAAAATGCATTTCTGGAGAATTTATTTTATCTTGTAACAATCCTACAATATCATCGCCTTTAACTAAAGCTTTAAACCATATCCATTAATTTCCTTAAAAATATAAATATTTGTTTTACAAACTATTCATTGAGGTTGAAAACCTTGCGACTTCAGGAATAACATTATTTATAGCTGTAAGATCTCGCTGGCCCAACTTGTCAGAAACTGAGGTAGTGCTTGCTACTATGTGTGAATTTACACAGAAACGTAAGAAAGGGTTGAAGCCCTTTTTATTTTATGTTTAAAATGACAAATGCGTCTACTTGACGCTCACAAACTGCGCCAACGCGGCGGTTTTAACTAAAGTAGAACGTAAAACTGAAAGTAATAACTACGTGAACAAATATCAAAGCACTACCGGACGAGGCTCTGAAATCCTAAATTAACCGCGTTTTTAATTACCGCTGAGATTCAGCAAGATTACTGATTAAACAGTTGAAAGCTAGCACTTCTGCAAAGCTATGCACACAGGCCGACACGCGCCGACTTAATTCTACCGAACAACCACACTAGCGTAACTTTAAAGCAAGTGTCTCAAACTCTGGTTTCGTCTACTATTTAATTCAACTAGCTTCCGCTAAATTTGAATAAACTGCCCGTGCTACTACAATTTACATACTCTGGCACGGACATTTCTAGGGAAAAACGAAGGCTAAACAGGAAAGATAACTTAACTTAAAATAAATGTCAGTTAAAATACATACAAACCCTACATAGCCATTCAATGGCCTTTCTATTATATATGTTTCGACAGCATTAAACTGTTTAAAAAATTAGCCTTAATTTTTTATTAAATCTTTTTTTTTCTTTTATACATTTCCTTTTCAAAAATTTCTTTGGTTTTATGTGAATTAAGGAGTTTTTTACAAAACCTTAAACAATGTTTGTATTCTTCTTTTCTGTTATTTTTAGAGCAAATTCCACAGCTCCTAATATTCCAGCTGATAATTCTAAAAAAAGGCAAGCGGATTGCTCATAAACCTGTACCACTGATAATAACCTTACTTATTGATAAGGAAATGCTTATTTTTTTATACAAGTTAGAAGCGTGAGCTTCGCTCTCTAAATATTTTTGTAAGATATATAACCTTTTTTCTAAACATTCTTCTAATCAGAAGTGTCAGCTTCACTGTCTTATTTATATAGGATAGAAATTTCTTCGATATATCATTCTTGAATCAACTAAATCTAACACAAAGAAATCATATAGATTTGTATACATTTTTATACAACGCTCCAAGACCATCTATATTTCTTTCCTAATCCGTTGAGTTTCTCTTGGCTGAAGCTTAAAAGATATAACATAATTACAGTTATTTCTTATAAGTGTTGAATAAAAAACGTGTGTTATAAATATAAGGGACACATTTTTCTTTCTACCCGCAATTAAAGAAAATCCATGATTTTGTTTTTTATTTTTCTCAGTTACACATCAATAATAATTAAATTTTTAACTGATGGACCTAATTCATCTATAGGAAAATCACTTAAATCCGAAGTAAATTTTACTTCTTCCTTTTTAAATTTATCATGTAATTTTAATATTTTTTTCTTATTTTTCGAAGACAAAGGACTTCCGTCTGAAGTCTTACAATTTATAACACCTTTTTTTCTATATCATTAAACCTAGTATAATTTTCTTGTAATTTATCATATTTTGGATCATATAATTGTCTTGCACCTACATATAATGTGTCAAAATCTAATAAATCATATATTAAATTCAATGTTAAATTTGTTTCTCCCGATCCTAATGGACCTGTAAATAAAAGTCTAAAAGGCCATTTTAGTAAAAAAGGATGTTGATTTGAATCAGAAGTAAGTAAAATTACATAAATGAACGAGACAGAAAAATAAAGGAAATTAAGGAGAAAAAAGCAACTAGAAAATGATACTAAACTTATGAAATTACAAGCTGAAATTAGAAGAAAAATTATGATCGAAAAAATGTAGGCATTTAAAAAACATTGCAGGAATTTCATAAACCTTTTATTAAAGAAATAGAAAAATATGAAAAATCAAATAAATATATTGTAAAAACTTTCAATATGTTACACAAAATATGATTTCCTTTGTTAGCTTCTGAGTCTTTAAGAATTTCACCTGAATTAAATTATGCAGATAGTTTTGAAAAATTATTTCAAGAAAAGACTGCCACAGGTACTAAAACTAAAAATGAAGTTCATTGATTTTATTTTAATCAAACTTATATAAACAACTTTTTAAACGTCATAACATTAAATTACCTAATGAAAAAAATTTTGCCACAATAAATGATTTAATTGTAAAGCAAATTAAATAAAAGATAAGGCTGCAATAAATCTAAGATCCTCAGAATCGGCAAAATCTAGATCACCAACAGAAGATGTAAAATCACATCATGAATCGCTTTCAAAATTAAATAAACATACAATTCGATCAATTTAAGCATATATAGATGCTTTAGAACATATTATTGCCACTAAAGAAAAATATAGTACTGGGCATTAATTAGATATTTTAAAACGTATTAATTGATAAAATATATAAAGGAAGTAAATCTAGAACGTCAGCTCTGCTGTCAAAAACATTACATAAATAAAAGTGATGGACAGATTAGTGAACTAAAGTATGCTTATAATAAAAAAGAGGAAGTAACATTTACAAACTGATAAATCTAAAATTCTAAATTATGATTTAAGTTTATTAAAAACGCAAGTTAATCAAATTAATAATGAAAAATGAATTACAATAAGTAAAGCTCAGATGTCTAAATCGAATATCAAATCCAAACAAGGTGGTGTATTATTTAAAGATACTTTAAATATTTAAACGAGAAGTTCTTAATTAACTTATAATATTTTTAAACCAAAATTGCCTCAAATACCTCAAACATTTGTGGGGTTTTACTATTTAATCCTAAAGTTCTAACTTAGAACCCCACGAACTCTGACAAGCGAATAATCGCTTAAGTGTGTGAACTGAACACGTAAGACTTAAGGAGGATTTACAACCTTTTATTTTTCAGTATATTTACAGTCATTTCCTACTTGGAACTTTACACAAAGCCCCCCCCCCACACACACTCGGGCTTGAACTTAAATAATAATAATTTAAACTAAAGCTAGCATAACTAAGCTATTCAAAAGTTATAGCTGAAGCTATCAAAGATCTAACTAGTTTGCCCCTAAGTATTAATTAAATCGGCGAAGCCAAGCAAGGGCCTAAGGTATGGCCGAGCGTAGTAACAGATCAGAGAGACGTAGCCAGAAGGCAAACGCGCGCTAGTCACGGAATCAGACTCTCTCTCCCGAAGTCGGTGAAGTCACGACTTAAATAGGACTCTTTCTCATTTGCATTAACTGCGTTTCTGAATTTACATTCTGGCAGGAAATTCTAAGCTGAAATTAGAATAAGATAGGAAAGATACAAAACTTAAAATAACTGTTAATAAACTTAGGATAAACCTTACAACCTTAATGTTAATAAACTTAGGATAAACCTTACACATTAAAAAACTGGATATTTGGATCCAGAACACCTTTATACACAAATATTAAAAAATCCTATTTTAAAGAAAACCTAGAATTTTTCAAAACTTCAGGTAATTTAAAGAAAGAATAATCATAAGCATTTAAAGGTTTTTCTAATTTTTTGTTACCTATCTTAACATCATTATGATTATGAGCTGTAAGTGGTATAGGTTGTTATGGGTTAAAAATTCTTTCGGATCAGGAGAGCCCAAGGACCTTAGAAAACGAGGCAAGGGAGTATATCAGCCATGAGAATTTCAGGACAAATGATTGAAGAAAATATGAAAAATGAAAGAGGGTTTAACAGCGTTGTTAAGTCAGATAAATTCCTTAAAAGATTAAAGAATTTGAAAATAACGTTATTAATCTACATGTAGCTAAAGGTCCTTGAACTCTTCGGATATTTATTATAACGATCCTAAATATAAATATATAGAATATTTTGATCCTTTTGGCGAATATAAATTAGGTAAAAGGAAACTCAAAAAGTTTATTCCTGATAATATTTGGAAATTTCTTAAATTATCTAATAAAAAGTTTTATGTTGCATATACTGATGCTTTTTTACAACATCCTGCTTCTGTAAATGTTTTTTTATTGTATAAAATATCTTTCTGAAAGAAATGAAAGTAATTCACCAAAGAAAGTTCTTAAGTCTTTTACAGAATTTTCTAGCAAACATAATGCAAATTTAATTATGAAACCATAGGTTTCATCTTCTAATCTTAATAAATGAATAGAATTGTTTTCAAAGATGTTGAATATGTACAAGATTCAAATTCACTCTCTGACAGCGAAGCTGACGCTTCTATAGAACCTGAAGACAGTAAAGATTATATAAAGATATTTAATAATAAAGTAGTTAGAAAAGAAACAATAATTTATGATAATTCAGACGGTGTGTATTACTACGATTTTAATATAAACATATTTTTAAAACAGAGCTATCGCAGCAGAATATTTATTTTTAATAACACTAAAAGAAAAAATAATATTATTTTAACTTAAGAAGCAAAACATATACTTTTAAAATTTATAGATTTTTATGAAAGAATATATAGTTATTTATCGTTTATAAGAAAGCTTGTGATTATTATAATATTCCTAACAATAAATAAGTCAATAGTCAACACTAAATAAGTCAATAGAATATTACCCAAAAAGGAGTAAAGTAAGAAATAAATATGAAAAAATATGGAATAATTTCCTTATAGCCGAAAGTTCTTATAGCTCAACCTTCATAAAAGAAAGTCCTTAAAAATTAAATCACAATAAATGGATGTGAAAAGAATGTATACACATTGTCAAATTGTTAAACATTTAGATGATTTTTATAAACGTTGTAATTATGGAAAATTTTATGAGAAAGCATTTATAAAATTTGTAAATATAAAATCCATAATGCAAAATATGATTGTGAATGTGGCAAAAAATATTTTTTTTTCCTATTAAAAAGATATTATGTCATATCAAACTATCTGGTGGTAAAAAGGAATTAAGGTAAAATAAACATTATAACAAATGGCGGATAATTAAACACATTTTGATGATGATTAAATCAGAGAAGGACCTGTAGGTCCTCCTGGTATTGGTTTTAAATTAAAGGATGATGGACATTATGATATGGAGAATAAAATTTTAAAAAATTGTTTAAATCCGGTCCATAATCATGATACTGTTAATAAAGAATTTGCACTAAAATATATACAGCGTAATTATTTTGAATTATAAAATGAATTAGTCGAAAAAATTAAGAAATTAGATACCAGTTTATTTAGTTTTACTGAAAACAATTCAAGGCATATTAGAACCTTAGTTAGAGCGATTAACGAAGAAAATTCTGATGATAATCAAATGAATGAAAGCATATCAGAATTTAAAAATAAATGAGAAGATAAATATCTATATATTAAAGATATTCATAATAAAAGTAATTAAAACTAAATTAATAATCCCAAGAAAGCCCAAGACTTGCGCTAAAGCTGCAAAGCAATAAAGCAATAATTCACTATCAATTATAAAAAAAAAACTCTCCATATTGCATCTCCAAGCAACGGAAATTCAATTTAAAAACATTATTGAAAAGGTGGTATTCAGAATTAAAAAATTTATAGAAATTTCAGTCCTCCTTGCTTTAAACACAGTTAAGGAAAAACTAAATCGCAAAAATGCCAAAATCAAAAGTAAACGATTTTGGCATTTTTGCGATTTAGTTTTTCCTTTATTGTGTTTAAAGCAAGGAGGACTGAAATTTCTATAAATTTTTAAATTCTGAAAAAATACCTTTTCAATGATGTTTTTAAATTGAATTTCCGTTGCTTAAAGATGTAATATGGAGAGTTTTCTTTTTATAATATGTATTAAAGATGCTATAGATGCAAATGGGAAAGGAATAGAAAATGTTGGAAATCCAATAAAAGGTCAAGATGCTGTAACAAAAAATTTGTTTATGATTCAATTAAAATTCTTTTACACGTTAGTAATTCGTTTGGTTTTATTACAATTCAACGTGGTAAAGAATGGGCTAATGTTAAGCTTTTGAAATTTATAAAATATGCAATATTAGATAAAGATTCTAGACTTTTAATATAGAAGGGGATGTTAGATTCGTATTATTTTTAATAGGTAAAATAAGTGAAAAAGAATTGGAATCTGTCGAAGCTCGTAATCAAACTGACGAAAATATTTTTATTTTGAGCTTAATTATTCCTAACGATAAATCATTTGTTACATCTGTTAAGCAAGGTTATGAGTTAAAAGTTCGAGCAAAGAAAGATATTACTATTCACTCTTATTTTAAAATTCAAGTATTAGATTGAATACTGGAATATCGTCCTAAATAAAAAACCTTTAAGAAATGTTTGCGAATAAATAAAAGAATTCAATAGTCTCGGATATTATCCTAAAACTCTAAAGTTAAAACCTGTAGAGCCTGGGAGAGCCTGATCTTATTGCGATAAATTAAAGCTAAATTTGGAGATTCATACATTGCAAAAATAGCAGCAGATGATAAAGAAACAGAGTATTTTCTTAAAAACCTCATGGAAAACTTTCTGACAATGCAATCAAGAAAATTACTAAAGGAAACTACATATTCAACTATAAAGGTATGATTCATGAAGGACGTTCGTTTGAATAAAAAAAAGAATCTTAAAAATTTATAATTTTGTAACTTTGAGTCATGTTAATCTTTTATTCTAGAAAACATATATTTTTATCTAATTTTTGTTCTAAAAACATTAGATTTCTTCATATCTAAAAAACATATTTTTATATTGTTTTTATTATCAAAACTTAAGTCTTTTCTCTATTTTTTCATGTCTAAAAAGCGTAAATTTTATTCCAAAAACATACGATTTTGTCGTTTTTTCTGTATTTTTTAGAGTATCTCGTATCTAAAAAAATACATAAAAAAGCATATATATTTTGTTAAAAAAACTTGATATGTGACAGAGTCATTCAGGTTTTGGAAAATGTATCATTTTGACTCTATCTCCCGATCTTTTGCCAGTCTAGCATTTGCGGAATATTATTGGGTGTCCGTTGAATACTTCTTCTCTCCTGTACGAAACAAAGCTGAAATAGGGTATCACATCAGCAATGCGTGGTGCACGATTGCACAAAACGTGATTCACGCACTCATTTGTTCGATACATAGATGTGTTCAAATGTATATTACCGAAATGTAACCGCAATATCTTGTATATCGAACCTGTATATCATACCTGTATATCGAACTATTTTATTACTGTACATCTTCGACAATTAAATCATTTCTTATGAACTGGATAATCTGTGATATTGTTATTATCACGTGCAAAGTTTTTTCTGTTTTTAATCACACTTTCATGTTATGGCATTTTTTCTGTCAAATGCATATTTCAGACAAAAATTCATAATGATATGGTTATAAAAAGAAAGAAAATATGTCTTCGATATTTTTAAAGTTTAAATATATGTGTTTTTCTCTTATTTATTAACTCAAGCGTAATCTTCAATCCATTCCACTTTTGCCAAAAATGTCTGGTCTTTCATTTTAAACTTAAATCCTTGCCACATAATTATTAAATTTACTTATAGCTAGTACTCTTAACTTTCGAGAACAATAATTATGATTTATAAATCTATATAATGATTTTGCTTATTATTTTCTTAAGGAGTATTTTTTATTTTACAATGTTACACTTTCTGAAATTCCTGCTACCTGCAAAATGTCGGAGATCATAACAGAGAAATTTGAAATAAAAACTGAAGACTAATTAAATAGTAATTCAAATACACACGCTGCTCGAAGTAGGAACAAAAATAAAATAATTTATTACATATCTTCTAAAAGTTTCAAATCACGGACTAAGAATTTTCTTTGACGGTAAGTAATAATATCCAGCATAAGCACAAAAATCAGTGAACAATATCTTTCACTGAATTTGCTGCTGATTTAAATTGGGATATTACTAGCAACTACCCACAGAAGATTGATTCTTTTTATCAACATCATCAAAGTAACGAAACTCAAAGAAACACTCTCATCAGTTTGCCGTAACAGGTTAAGCAATATCGTGAACACCCATATAATGGCATCAACCATTAGCTTCCATAGATTGTACAAACAGCTTACACAGTTTTGACCAACAGTCTTCTTTATTTTCTTTTTGACTCTGTTAAAAGCCCAGTTTTCTCGGGAAATTCTGCTAATGTTAATTTTGCAGCGAATACATCCCGAATGGCAGCAGATTTTGCTGTGAAATATCTTGAATTACGGAAATTTTGAAAATTAACAGAATATTTTAAGCATTAATCAGAGCCGTGCGAACATATTTTTTCACCTGAGGCAAAGAGGTAAATGTGTGCCGCTGTATACAATGCAAGATTATTTATTTACCTATTTGGAAGGGGGGGAGAATAAATTAAATAAATAATACTAAATGAGGTTTGAAAACATAGCATTTCACAAACACAATTATATATATATAAGAAAGAAAAAAGGGCAATAACTAATAATGTGGTACATTTCATTTTCAACACCCTTGTTTATTCTTCGGATGCTATTCCAGAAGGCATTTATGAAATTGTAAAACTCAGTAGTTATGTCGCCGTCTGTGTTCAGCTAGTGGACTGATAAGTTTGTTATGACTAAGAAAAAAGAGCTAAGCCAAACTGATGAGAGACAGCTAAGAACAACTAATGTCGGCAGTATAATATTTTAGTCTATACAATTTGTTAGACAAAGTGTTATTAGTTCCTTAAAACTACTTTCAATAACAAATTTTAATGTTAGAAAATATTATATACACTGCTGTGAAAGCTCATATCTTTTGACAATAAATGAATGCTATTAGTTTTTCTTTTTTTAGCTGAATTGTTTATAACACAAAATTCTTTTAGTATTCACTGATGTATTCCAGAATTTAAAAGCTAAAAATCATAAGTTTTAAAAATAAATTTCTGAATTTTTGATCGAATCGCCAATTTGGCGCCCCTTCTATTTGTTTACCTGAGGCAAGTCCCTCACCTGCCTCACCCTCGTCCCGGCCCTGGCATTAATATAGAAGCTCTGAAACATTTCCGGTTCACGGCTCTATCAAAATATCAGGACTTTTCTGTAATCTCCAAAGTCACAGAATAGGCCTTTTTAAAAGTTGGCAGCTGTGTTGATCAGGTGGTTAAGTAAAATGAATTGCATAGCTCAGATTCATAAGCACTTAATGTCAATATTATTAAATAAGTACATATCAATTAATAATTGAATCATAATTAGTGGGAAAGCAATCCACATCTTCTCAAATATGCTTATTTTCTGTTTCATGTTGATTTTCACGTAGTACGTGCATTGCAACACAGTATCTGCGGAAAACTCATAAAAACTCCTTCGCACTTATAAGGAAGATTTTGTTTCCAATAGAGATCATTTAAATATACAGGAGAAAAACTGAGCTGAACAGAAATATCAGGTTGAAAAAGTCCTTTCTACTAACTGCATTATTTCTAATAGACTAGGTAAGTATTGGTATACGCAAAGCCTACGAAGAAGGTTGTCTACCTAAGGGAGGAATATTTCTTAAGTTAAGCTGGCGCGTATTTCTAAGGCAAGTTTGGCGTCACATTGCTTGCTCATGGGGAAAAACACGAAAACCGGCCATGCAGCTTGTCCATTAACTTGGGCTCGAACCCGGGACGAATCAGCAGTATTTATCAGTCGTTGAATAAGCAGTATGCTACACATATACATAATATATACATATGCAATAAAATTAATACGTATATACGATAATGACAACATTTGTCTCTGTCAAGGAAATAAATTTAAAAATTAATTGACAATTTTCATAAACACATTATTAGAGGAAACCTGGATATTATGTAAAATTTAAAAATCGAATATCTTACTTAGGTACTAAATTCCGTCTTGCTCCAAAAATCAACAATAAAAGGATGTTTTGATCATATTGCCTACAATATTAACTAGCACTTAGTCACAACCATTAATAAATTTTGACTTCCAGTTATTATCTTTTCGAACGGAAAAATAGTATCTCTAAACTAATTGAAAAGAAATTTTCAAAATTAAGGTTTCAAAAGTTTACAATAAATCCTCGAAAATTTATAATGACATCAAATAATTAAAACTTGATTTATAATTACTACCATTGATAAAGCACATAATAATTTT
The DNA here is from genome assembly GCA_000611955.2 of Stegodyphus mimosarum. Lineage (NCBI taxonomy): Eukaryota > Metazoa > Arthropoda > Arachnida > Araneae > Eresidae > Stegodyphus > Stegodyphus mimosarum. The sequence goes on from KK114576.1 coordinate 51,540, forward strand.
AGCATAATTTTTAAATCATTTTATTTTCAAGTTATCAAAATAGAACTTAAAAAAAAGAGCTTGGAGAAGAAACTACTTATAAACCTTCCTATTAAAAATTACGAACAAATTGTTTGCTTTCCATAAAGATATCTTAATTAAAAACAAACCTCATTATAATAAACTTCCTAATCTTTATGCCCTTCTTAAATTTCGTAAAAGACCAGCTAAATCTAGATTTATTGCAAATTATATTTAAAATTACAATAAGGACTTTGATTTAATTTTTGAAAAAAATTAGAAAAAGTTTGTGATTACACTGCCAATAAAACTCCAATCTAGAACACAATTACTGGATTATTAAATGTTAAAAAATTTACGAAAAACACAAAAAATAGTTGCATTAATAACATGAACAGCTATGATTTTGAAAACCTTATACCTCTCTTCTATTAAATGAAATCAAAGGCAGTCTTATTTTATTTTCAGAAATCCTTCCGAAACTTAATAACATCCTGAAAAAATGGATTATTCTTCTCAATTTTTTTTCAATTTTAATAATTTTGTTTAATTAAACCATAAAATCTCCAAAGAGACTAATAGAATGGTCATGGGTACGAATTACTCCACTGCAATTTGTAATCTCTTGCTTTTTATACAAGAATTCAGTTTCATATGAACTTGTTAAAACTTATAAAAACTTTTTTAATTTTAGGTACATTAATGATATAACTACTTAACTATATTTATGATATAACGACCTTCAATAATTTTGGTTTCATTGAAAACGCAAAGCATATCTTAAACTTTTAAAGGTTAAATAAATCAATACCAACAGTAACAATGTTAGATTACCTTGATATTAAAACTCTAAACTGTGAGAAATTTAAGCTTTTTGACAAAAGAAGACTGCTAAAATTTTAATTCTAGTAAAATAATAAACTGGAATTCCATTATCTCTAAAAAGTAATAGTTAATAGAAAAATTAATCAATTCTTAAGAGCTAAGAAGGTTTATATTGAAATTGAAGACATTCATAACGAAATTCATCTGCTAAAAATTATGCTTATTCATAAAAAAATTTCTAATTTTTTAAAAATTTGTTATTTCAAAAGTTGCACATGAGGTAGTTGTAATGTTTTATTGTTACTAGTGATAAGAAATATTTAAACCTAAAAAGGAGATATTTACTGGTTGCGCAAATCTGAAAAATTTTCTCTTTGTTTCTGTTATTTACAAAAGGCTATTTCTATTCCAGTCCTGTTATAAGTCAAAATGGTGAAGACATTTCGGCGTTAATTTACTGTCTTCCATTCCTTGACGTTTCTCCTACTTTCCCTGTCAATTAGTTTTATACCTTAAAAATATCCCGTCGCTTGTAGAGACGGAGAAATACCTTATAAGATAACCATTATTTTCTATTTTACTAAAGCAAATCTCCCACCAGTCAGCTAATTAAGTCAGTGTCTTTTCAACAACACAACCACGCAACTTTTGCTTTCTTCCTTAGTACTTTTTTTACACTTGTAACTGATTGGTACAGGATCTTGTTTCATTTCAGTTTGGAAGCTTAGTGGGTAAAGTTTATTTTCGATTCACTATTTTTAATTCTATTTTATATTGTTTTGATTTCCTCTTTTAATTTTTGCCTGTTTTTTGAAAACTTTATTTTTACTAACATTTTTCTAAAATTCCAGGAAATTGTAATGGAACAAGCATCTTTTCCTTCTGCTACTTCGTTTTTCCGAAATTTCGGTTTTATTGATTTCATTGATTTTATTGATTGCATTTTAACTATTATTTTCTTAACTTAATTTTCAACGATGTTTCTTTTTTGTTGGTATTTAGCACCATATTTTGTTTCTCTGGTTTGATTTTGCTCATTGACTGCTTTCTTTCTTGAATCTAAACTGAAATTTAATTTTTGGAAATTTAATCTATTAAATTTGCCATCTATTTTTTTCAATTCCCATTTTTACAAAGCTTAATCAATTTTGGTTTTTCAAGGTGGGTTATTCTTAGTAACTTGCACATCCTGTCTGATATTCCAAAAGACTAATTTTAAAATTAAAAAAGTTTCTTCACCTTTTTCAAAATTTTAACTTATTGTCTTTCAACTATGTTTTTTTGTATATTATACATATACTTTCATTCGAGTCTCGTTGGAGAATATTATACCTTCATGACTGACTGTGAAATAAGATTAACAACTGAAATTTTATATAAATATATTCTCATTTAATAACTTTCATTTTAAATTTTAAATTTAAAAAGAATTTCTTCGATTATTTTCTTTTGCAATTCATGCAGATATAATTCAGAAACATGACTGGTTTGATGATTGTTTTGTCTGCTTCTTGACAAAGGCCAAAGAATTACCAACCTTTATTTATTATTTATTAATTATTGTCCAATATTTGAAAGATTGTTGTTTTATTTTTGTGTTAATTTACTTTTATTTCAGTTAGATTTTCCAAGTTCTTGTTTGGATTGTTTTTAATTTGTGCCTTTCTATTAGATGGTTTACCATTCTTATAATTCTTCTTCTTAGTTCATATTAATTCTACATATTTTAACTCTTTCTTATATATATGTATGTATGCATGTATGTAACATGAAAAATAGGCAAAATAAAATACCAATTTTAATTTTTAATAAACTTTAATCCTTCTTTTTGTTGTGACTTATGCAAGATTTCGTCTGTCGTCGGCACCTGTTTGAGCACCATACAAGTGACAGTACAACTTCGCTCCGCATTTTGATGGAGACGACGGGTCCGAAGGTCTCCCACTTCTCTTCCCCTACCATAAAGCTCTCGAGAGGATTTCGGCTGCCTGTATATTTAGAGTGCCCCATTCCGCAAAGACACTATACATTTATAAACATCTATGCCTTCTCCGGGATTCGAACCCGGGCCCTGCGGTACCGCAGTAGGCTCCCCTAACCACTATACCGTCTGGGGGATTCCTTTTTTTTTAATTTTGTTATTTCCCCTTTCTACCCTCAAAGCAGTAGCTGCTTATAATAAATTCTTGTAAATTACGTCATTTCAAAACTAATCCTTCTGGCATGATTCTTACATAAAGCTATTGATGCAGACACTTACATAAAGCTACATCCGGGAATTCAAGATTTTGAACCAAAACTAAATCAATCCGAATCTAGTTTTCACAGGGTTCAAGTCGCATTCTCATTCTCGCTTTTTTTCCTGCTAACGGGCTGGCGCCTGTTGCTCTTTCCTTCCCTCGCTTCTGTCGCGTGCAAGATTACTCTCCGCTGCTTTCTCGCTTACTTCAAAAATGTGAAAATTCATTAAAGAACGGATATTCTGATTTTCAAATGAATTGTATGCTCTGCTGTACTACTAAAAGAAGGTAATCCACGTATGAAAAATTTAACATTGCTTTCCCTTTTAAAGTTAACTAGAACTTCTTGTTTGTGTTTTGAGTTTGTAGCTGGGCCTTTTTATTTATTTATTTTGATAAGAGGAGTTCATTGCTTTCATTAGGCGGATTTCTTGTCCTGAGAAAGTAAAAAGTATTTGCACTTGAAGGAAATATTTGTTGCAAGCGTTGTGTGAGTTCTTAGACGAACGGAACAGCTTAGCTGAAACTGTTTCATTTTTAAACTAAAATCTGCATACCAAAATTTGATTATAGTTTCATTTTAGTCTTATGATTTAATATTTTATAATTAAAAAAAATATTTTTGAACTTAAATAATAAACTCTCGGACATATTATACTGCAATCTGAAGTTTAATGATTGCCCTTTTCCATTTTCATTTCTTCCCCCTTTCCATTTCGATATGTCGATACTAACACAGAAGGACAAGAGATAGTATTTACACAAAAATAGAGGGCACACAAATAAACAAAAACGCAAAATGGCAGTGAAAGTGAATGTCGGTTGTCTTGCTATTAACCTGCAAGTATCCGAAGACACAAATCTACTACGATATCCTATCAGTTTGGCGTGTTTCTTGTTCTTTTTCTAGGGGGGAGAGGGAAGCATTCTCCTCAGATCTAGAAGGAAGATGTTTTTGTTATCGGGAAGAGAATTTTATACCGAAGCAACTGTTGTTTAGTTGGCCGTCAAAGCATATAGAATAAAGGCTGAGGGAAAAGTAGAATATTTCTGTTAGCGAACCTTTCATCGCCCACGCCTTCGCCTCCTCAAAATGAAGAAAGCATAGCTTGAATAACGTAACTGCGTCCTCTCTTAGCTCTAAAACAGAAAAGAAAAAGAAAAAAATAAAACAAACACTCCAAAAACGAAAGAAAAAACAAACATAACCACCCGTCGTCAACTTTGCGATTGATCGGCAGCCCTCGCATAACTGGTGACGTCATAGTGACGTTTCGCATTCGGCTTTCTTCGGGTTCTCTCGGTGACCATATATGGGCAACACATTGCGACGATCTTAATACCGACTTTTTTTATTTGAGCTTAAAATAAAGCAATTTTTATTGTGCTCAAAATTTAATTGGACGTTAAAATCATATTTTCAAATGATTTTGCAGACTATCTTCAGCTCTTTCAGCTTGTGAACTGAGTTCTTCAGCAGATTCGGGGCTCATTCGGCAAAAAATAAACCGATAGTCGCGATATTTCGTGTTGAATGAAAGCCAGGTACCTCGTTTCTGTTACGTCAGTGTGACGTCACGCAGTTTAGAGTACGCATCGTTTAGACCCAGCGTTCCTATTGGCTACCCTTCAGCCACTACTCTCCAAATATGGAAAGCTGGTTTCTGAGATGTTCATTCATGAAATGAGGTGTATATAGAGTTTATCTCCAATAAGCCGCTGAAGTTCAGCTGATGATGTCGCTATGTCAAAATGAAGCGCGGGAAAATTTTCATGAACTGATGTTGAAGTGAATTACTTCACATGACAGTTATAATGAACTACAGAAACGTGTAGATGTTTATTAACTGCTTCAGATATCAAGAGTCAGAGAGAGGAATACAACAAATATGATATTTGTGACAGATAGATATTCCCGAAAGATATAAGTTTATGTTTCCATTAAACATCGCTGTGTACAAGAAGGATACGAACACAAATAAGATAGCAGCAGGATTATTTGTGAGTCTTTTTAAGCTATTCTTCTGTCACGACTCGAAGGATAACTAGCATGATTATGGACGGTGTTGACACATTAACGCAAATAAGTTTTGATTCTCAACTGGCATTTCATTTTGATTTCATAAAGAGCGCTCTTTCCGCAGAAACGACGAGTGGTTCCCGTTCTAGCGGGGGGGCCGTCCCTTCCCAATCGGATCTCGAAAGCGAGAGAGGGGACGACCCCTCAATTACCTCTTTACTATCCCTTTTCATTGGTGATTTCAACCCCGATACTGACATAGGTAAGTTCATCAAAATATTTTTGATGTTTCAGTAAATATCATGTGTTAATTTTTTGTGTCATACATATTCTTGTAAAGTTAGAGCATATTTAAAAACTTCCACATTTTAAATGATTTTTGACAATTTGATCTGAGTATAACCACCTTTGAACTTTATTATTTAAAATAATATTAATAAAAAAAGACAGAAGTCACGTGCTTCTGTCAATAGAAGTCGGGTGACACATGACCTTTTACTTTAAATGTGAAATGTCGCTCCCTCATTCAAGTCATGCTTTCTCTCTGCGTTCCGAAATCTTTTCTGTGCGTAAGATTTACTATCATACTTCGAAAATTTTTTCAGAAAATCAGTTTTGTTCAAATTTTTGTTTTCTTTTAAGTATATGTAGTTATTTCACGTAAAGTGAATTTTTAAAAAGCTTGTAGTTAATCGAAAAGTATTATGGATTAGTCTT